>JAMPIV010004365.1:367500-507500 GCA_024509875.1 Oreohelix idahoensis
CGCGTACCATTATATTAGATGCCTTTTAACATGAAAGATTGCTCTGATCTCTTCGTTCTCGCTAGGTCTTTTCGTGCTTTATAGCTTGTTTCATTTCAACCATTTGACTTCACAGATGGTGTTCCTTCTTTATGTTCTTCAGTTCGTGTTTTACTTATTAAAACGTAATTTAATTATTGACAAGATTTAGATGTCTTTATATCTTGATCTTTACATTATTCCCGAAATAAATGGAATTAATAAATATAAATTGGTTGTCTGCAAGTGACAAGTTACTTTTGTTGTTGTTGTAATTAATAGAAGATATGGCTATAAATATTTATGCGCACACACATACTGTATACATATATGCTCCATACGGAGTAATCAGGGATCTGAGGATGTTAGTGTTAATGATGATGATATTATTCCGGTTTCATTGGCTACATTTGACTACCGTTGTTCTCATGTTTTCTGTCACCTCTTTTCCTTTCCCCAGTTGGTTCTAGTCGATTGTGTGCTTGGTTGGCAGTTTTTTTTAGAATATCTTCATCTTCACTTTACCTTTCATTGCTACTGACGGCGTGGTCTCTGTTTGCTTGTCTGTAATGTGTCGGTGTTACATAGACAGAATAAAGAAAGCTGGCAACACAGAAATCCCATAAAAGTGGAAAGACGCAACAGAACATGTTAATTAATCTTAGATCTAGGGAAATACTTACAAAAATTGTCGATACTGCGGACAAGACAACAAAATATACGTTGAAAATGATAAATAAAAACGTGTTTTGACAACATATTGGGGAGATAGACAGATTAGGCTTATGAACATGTCAAAGATGTTCTAAAAAGTCAGTTATTCTCTAAGACAGAGTTTTTCAACTGGGGTTCCGCGGCAGGTAGCTAGAGGTTCCGCGAGAGATCGTGGTTGGAAAAAAATATAAAAAATACAAACTTCACGTTTTTAAACTTTGCGCGCCGGGTTATGTTAGCGCTCGCAGTGGTGGACAGTGACCGAGCAGCCCCGTATGGCAGTACGCATTAGGACATTGTTCACTTTGTTGAGTCCATTCTCGGTTTTTTACGCGAGACATAAGAGGCTGTTGATAATTGGTGAGGGCTGTATTGCACCAAGAGGAGGACGGTAGGTTGATGATGTCAGTCTCTCCATACCGAAATATTATATTTCATTAGCATCTTGTAGAGTAGAAATTTGTGATAATAAGGTAAAAAAAAACCTAATTGGAAATTAAGAAATAAAGAAAGACTGAAGCTTCTACTAAGTACACAAGTGAAGTGCATTAGAGCTGATATCCTTTGTGGGAAATGGGAACCACACAACAAGAGTAGGCTAATAAGTTGGACAAAATAAGTTGTGTCAACAGCTGATATGAACCAACAAAAATAAGTTGTGTCAACAGCTGATTTGAACCAACAACTTGTACATGGTAAAGAGAGAATCAAGACTAGGCTTGGAATTAATAAAGAAGCTTAAAGAAACAAAGTTTGTGGCACGTGATCATGCTGCTTGGAGACCAACAAACATTATTTGGTTTTCTGCACAAGAACACCGCGATACAGAAAATATGGACGATCGCGGTATCATGGACTGATGGAGTGTCGGAAATATGTTAACGAAGTCTATCAATATTTTACTTGTAGTACAGAGCAGGAATGCGGAAAGACTAAATGTCTGTTATCTTCATTATGAATAAATAAAGCAACTTGTTCTTACTGCCTCCCTTGCTCATTAGCATATTCGCTCTGTATAGTAAACCACCAATTACTTCCCATGAGGACCGTTGTCAGTATTCCCCGCCACTTATCGATACAATTACCAGTTCCACTCTCAAACCCGTCTCAGCTAAGCCCCTGTGTTACTACGACATTAATATTCAATCAGGATTGACTAATCATTCACCGTCGTCGTTACGAGTTAATCAGTGAACCACACATCACACGGTAATGGCTTTAATTATTTCTATCTGATCCAAGGCACGGTCTTGAACATGAAACCAAATTATTTCTTTCTACGTGGCTCTTTGACTAATTTAAAACTGAACACGTTCAGACGAAATGTAAGCTAAGAGCTTTAAGATGTCATATTTTTGAACCAGAAAAAAACAAACATTCGTACAGAGTAAAAACAACGAATAATAAATACAACGAATATTGACGCCAAAAATTGTACAACCATTTGGGAGGAGGGAACGAACGAATGAACTTTATTTTCAAAGGGTTGAGAATTGGGCGCGCAGGCCCGTCTGACATTCTGCCCTTCCGTTCTCTCACCTTTCATACTGAATTCATTTATTCCCACATGCATTTTACATATCAATGTCAAGGAATTCAACATTGTAAAGTAAAGTAAAATATCACACTCATATTTACATTAACTACAAGGTACTTATGACATAAAATATGTTGACAAGTACAAACGTCGTCATTAGAACCTACAGTTGATATTATCAGAAAAGATAATCTGATTAGGGGGGCAATTAATCAGAACTAATAAAGTATTCAAAAAGACTACGATTGTATGAATAGGGACTGAGGATGTTTCTTAGGTTATGTGGAAGACAATTCCAAAGATGAGCAGCAGAGTACGCTAAGCTTTTCTTGAATAAGTCAAGCCTAGGTTTGGATACTTGCAATTTGTTAAAGCGTTGACTGCGTCTTTCATTGTATTAGAACATTGGCCACAGATATGCTGGAGCATTATGTGATAGGATTTTGTGAACAAATTTAGTTTGTTAAACAGAAGGCGCTTTCTTAAGGGCAGTATTTGGAGATTTTTATAGAGATCTACACACTGAGTTAGGCAGTTGTCAGAGAGTAGACGCACTGCACGCTTTTGTAGTGAACGGAGTCTCTTTGTGTTGGACATTGAGCAACCATCCCAGATTGTGGAGCAATAGTCAAGGTTTGCTTGTATGTGAGATCTTGTATAGAAACATTTTCGTGCTTCTTCATCCAGGAAATGTTTGATTTTAGCAAATTGGTAAACTTTCTGTACCGTTTGCTTGGTATTGCATTTACATGTGAGTTCCAATTTAGATGCTGGTCGACGATTGTACCTAGAGTTTTATGTGCATTAACGTTTTCAATTAGTGAGGTACCAATGTAGATCTGAAGTGTTGTTTTCTCTGAATTGTGTAATTTTTTTGTCTAGTTGATATTAACATGCATTGTGTTTTAATGAAATTTATTAACATGCGATTTCCGTTGCTCCACTTAATCAGATTATCTGTATCTTTTTGTAACAATAGTTCGAGTGTGTTACAACTTTTATCAATCGTGTAAACAGTACAGTCGTCTGCAAACAGTTCACAGGATGAGTGCTTGATGTGTAGTGGAAGGTCATTAATGCATATGGCAAAAAGTAGAGTACCAAGTATAGAACCCTGAGGAACGCCTGTATTTATCACTGCGTCGTTTGAATAGGAGTTATTGTAAGAAACTACATGTTTTCTGTCTGACAGGAATGATGTAATTATTTTCACTAGTTGAAAGTTTACTTTTGACGTTTCTAGTTTTCTAATTAAAATATTGTGATCTATCATATCAAATCTACAAAGGCTGCCTCACACATGTTGTCGCTGTTAATATTTAGGTGCCAGTTGTCTATCATCTTTGTTAGAGCAGTGTGACATGAATGTTTAGGTCTAAACCCCGATTGACTATCATTTAGCAAATCGTTGTTAACAAGGTGTTGCAGTGTTATTTTATGTATATGTTTTTCCAGTGGTTTGGATAGCGATGATATTAGAGAGATTGGCCTATAGTTACCAAAGTTACAATTATCGGAGGAACCAGGTTTGAAAAGAGGATATACCTTAGCGACTTTAAAGTGCGACGGAAAATAACTCTTTGCGATACATAGATTGTATATGTATGTTAGTGAATCGCTAATAACTGGAGGGAGGGTACAGGATCCCGTTACACGCCCATTGAGGCATTTTGGAAATATTGTGTTAGGCCCATATTTTCATGACCATCGGCACACTAAGGGTGATGTGGTCCGCATCACGCCTGCCGCATTAACCTTCCCTGAGTTGCTCTGGTGCCATATTCATGAGGCTGGGTCGACCCTGGAGCCGTTTGCGGTCTAAAAAATCCCACCTCAACTGGGGATCGAACCATGGACCCCCGAGCTAGGAAGCCAGTGCACTAACCATTGAGCTACCGCGGCTCAACCACCATTTGGAGAGCAACTAATTATGTCTGTGTTCATCGTCATCATTTTGTGTTCATCGTCATCATTTTGTGGTTCATCAGTTCCCCCCAATTCGATCTCATCATTTTGTGTATCGTCATCCTTATCACCATCCGAAGCCACCACTGTAAGCCCCTGGGTGGTACACCTTACACCATCAGGAGGCTACTACTAGTAGTGTGCGTTACACCTTGCAGGAATCACATTCATTCTCTTGTAGCGGGTAAGTTAAATCCAAGCAAATGCACGGTTTTACGCGATGAGGTTGCCAGTCTCATGTACTGCTTCATATTAGTTGCTGGTACGACATGCCTGATAGAGCAACAGTCCTATTATTATCATAACAGACATCCCTTGGAAATGCACTGAGGCATATCTAGTCATCTTTATATGACCACCAGCTGTGCACAATGCTATAGTATGAAAATTTGCATGTGAAATTCTATCTGATGCCAATTACACCATAATAGGCTCTTGAAATCAAATACATGCTTTCAGGATTCCCTCTGTGGTGAAACATGTTGAGAACCCAGCATTGCACATTAAGCTTGGAGGAGTCACTTGAGCCCAAGACGTAACTCTGTCTTTTATTTGGTTGTCTGCATGCAGCAATATCTCGCTATGGACCCATGATAGGCAGGGGGAGCTGAGAAGTGGCTCTGTATGACGTAACAATTCTGTGAGAGAGCACCAGAGCACGGTATTTTAGCTCTGCATATTTGGAGAACCCCCTTGGGTGGTGGGGAAGGCACGGTATGTGGAGAAACTGGAGCTCGTGAATTCATGTCAACACGTTTCCGAATGGCACAAAAGCCTAGATCTACAGGGTAGATAATACCAAGGACTCTTCAACTTGGTATTGGTTGCAAAAGAGCGTAAAGCTCTGCAGGACTATAGTCCGTTCGGAAATTCGTGCCCACAGAAAGCGTCAATTTTCTCCAAAACTGTTTGTTGTATGGACATGAATTTTTGCATGCAGTCTTAGATTTTCCATGCAGTTATTAATATATTTTTTGCCCTTACAAAACTCATGTCATGTTCGAATTTTCTTCTTTACGTTATATAAAAAACTCTTACCGTTGTCTGGGTTAATTTTTCTTAGTTTTACAGGAAAGTTACAAGATCCGTTCAAAAATATTCTTTTTTGTTTGAATTAGTTACTCGCGACTGTGTACAAAAGGTGCGCACTCGTGCGGACATGTAGTCACTACACTAATTCAAACCAAAAAAAAAATTTTTGAACGGATCTTGTAACTTTCCTGTAAAGCTACTAAAAATTAACCCGGACAACAGTAAGAGTTTTTTATATAACGTAAAGAAGAAAATTCGAACATGACATGAGTTTTGTAAGGGCAAAAAATATATTAATAACTGCATGGAAAATCTAAGACTGCATGCAAAAATTCATGTCCATACAACAAACAGTTTTGGAGAAAATTGACGCTTTCTGTGGGCACGAATTTCCGAACGGACTATAGTTCAACAACAACAACAACAACAACCCTGTGGACTACACGGGTGCTATGCCTAAGTTAGCGATACCTTTATATTGCAATACACACACACACACACACACACACACACACACACACACATACACACACACACACACGCACACACGCGCACACGCGCACACGAGCACACGCGCACACACGCACACACGCACACACGCACACACGCACCCACGCACACACGCCCACACGCCCACACGCCCACACGCCCACACGCACACACGCACACACGCACACACGCACACACTGGTACAAAAGGTAACATTAGAAATACGATTACAAAAGATGAAGTCAGAAACTCAGCTGCAAAAGTCATGAACACAATTTACACAAAGTAAAGTAATAAACTACACGTAAAGTTGGCATAGAGGCTTTTTATGAGCCCATATCAGTAAGGAATCAGCAACTGGTACAGACAGACACCTTCACATACCTAGGATGCATAGTAACACCAGACGGCGGGGCAGGCAAAGACATCAACATCAGAATGAATAAGACAAGAACAGCCTTTTTTAGCCTAAACAACATCTGGAAGTCCTCTCAATACAGCACAAGCACAGAATTAAGATTATATCAGAGCTGTGTGCTTTCTGTGCTTCTCTATGGTGCGGAATGCTGGAGAGTTACAGAGAAGGAAATGTCGAAATTGTCCTCTTTTCACACAACATGCCTAAGAAAAATTCACCGAATCTTTTGGCCGAATACCATCACCAACCAAGATCTGCTTACTCGGAGCAAGCAAGAGGACATGCACACCATCATAGCTGGCAGACGCTGGAGCTAGGTTGGCCATGTCCTCAGAAGAGACCCCGATGAAATCACAAGAACAGCTATGCTTTGGACCCCTGAAGGAAAACAAAAGAGAGGCCGACCAAAAACAACCTGGCGGAGGACTGTGGAGGCTGAGATGCAAAGAATGAACCAAAGTTGGGGCACTATACGAAGGATGGCCGCCGACCGATCAAAGTGGAATCAATTAGTTGTTGCCCTACAAGACGCCACTAGGCGTGATGGCCACTGACTGCTTTGACTGTTGGCGGCTAAGGATCAAAGAAGAAGAAGAAGAAAGTAATAAACGCAACCATTAACGGCCATGTTAGATTTAGAAACGTAATTATAACGGATACAATAGGAAACAACGTTTAAACGGTAAACAGGGAACAAAGACCACGCATGCGATTTTAAAAGACACGTTAAAAAATAACACTGGTATACACACATTTTGGTGCCTTAAATTTTATATCTGTTCGTGGGTAATTTTGGGTTGCTGATTCCAAAAATGTAATCAGATTTTTTCTATCAGCTCTAGTTTTTGAGATAACTAAGAATGACCATATTAGTAGGGCAATTGTTATGTACAATCCTAGAGTTAGGTACTATCAGTGGCATTTTGACTTTGTCTGCATTCATATTATATGTAATTACTGTGCATATATTACCAAAAATGTAATAAAACTTTATCACTAGCACTTGTTTAGTCAACACGCAAAAAGGATCTTTTCGAGGACTTCCTGGAATGTGATATGCCCGGACAGTCACGCTTAAGGGTCCAACAGTAATCTGCCATCATGTGGGCATCCCAAAGTCCCTGGTATCTCTCTTCCATTGTTTTTATATCTAGGTGAAAGATTTCACCATGCTCCTCACTAAAGTCGCCAAGATTCTCCGGAAATAAATGTAAATGGTTATGGAGGTAGTGCAATTTTATGCTCATGTTGCATCCAAGTTCACAAAAACTCGACAGCATGTTTCCAACTAATTCAGAATAATTGTCTGCTTTAAAGTTACCCAGAAAGTTTTGCACAACTAAAACAAATGATGACCAGGCTGTGGACTCTGTTTTGTTCATGGAATCAATAAAATTTGGATCGTTTAACTTTCTAATTTGAGGTCCATCAAAAATTCCAGCTTTAAGTTTGTCTATGCTCAATTCTGGAAACTTTCTGCATAAGTAATTAAAACAGGTACCATCTTTGTTCAGTGCCTTAACAAATTGCTTCATCAAGCCAAGCTTTATATGTAATGGTGGCAGTAGAACTCTTTTTCGATCAATGAGAGGCTTATTGACAATTTTTTTTCTCCAACTTTAAATTCATCCCTCAACGGCCACTGTTTCTTTGTCCAGTGCATATCTTTTGCCCTGCTATCCCACAGACATATAAAGCATGGATATTTGGTGAATCCCATTTGCTGGCCAAGCAAGAAGTTCATCATTTTAAGATCTACACAAACCATCCAGTTATGTTCTAAATACCTCAATTTTTCCAGAACTGTGATTATTGTTGCATACTCCTCCTTCATTGTAGTAGAATGAGCAATTGGAATTGAGAAATATTTGTTACCATTGTGTAAGAGAACACCCTTCAAACTTCTTTTAGAGCTGTCAATGAAAAGTCGCCACTCATCTGGTGTATAACTTACACCCATTTTGTTAACAAGACCTCCTACATTAGTACAAAACACAAGGTTCTTTTCTTTACAAAAGAATGGAATAAAACCTTGCTCTCTGCTGCGATAAAATGTAACCTTTGTTTCAGCAGTCAGTAATTTTTTTTCTTTCAATCTTGAAGCCAAAAGTTCTGAAGATTCCTTGGAGAGATATAGATCTCGGATTAGATCATTTAGTTCAAGCTGGTCGAAGCTTTGAGCATCTGAAAAATCATCTTCGAAATCACTATTACTGTCACTTGTCGTTCCACATGCCACTGCTGTCTCATCTTCTAGCAGGGAATCCGAAATCTGACTAAAAGTTGGAATTGGTATGTCATCTCCATGTGGAACAGGTCGCCTAGCAGAATCTAAATCTGGATATTTCCACTTTTTGTGATTTTTTCCATTAATTCCCTTAATATTCACAACACAGAAATAACAGTCATCATAGTGGTTCTTGGGCTCTCTCCAAACCATTGGATATCCAAATTTTAAACATTTTCTTTTCCCACAAGTCCACTGTCGCAGGTGTTCAATACATGTTTTGCAAACAATATGAGGAGCCCAAGACTAGTCCTGGTCACCTAGTTTTACTTTAAAGTAAGCAAAGTATGCCTTTTTCACAAAAACAGTAATATGCTTCCTATGTTCTTCTTTGAAAGTGTATTCTCCACAAATATAACAAAATAAATGCGGTGAAAGAAAACATGCTCTTCTTGAAGATGATGCCATTCTCTGTTAGAAGTGTAATAAAATAAGTAGCATACTAACATGCATGCAGTGGCTTAAAATCTAAAAAAAGGCAATTCTGGGAAGATTCTTGGAAAACTGAGACTGAGAGTAAACAAGCAGTTTTCTTTTGTAAAGGACTAGACAGCAATACTGTAGTTTTTTTACATAGCCTTATATAGAAAATATTGTAATAATACAAAAATGTCTGTATCTCAAAAACTAGAGCTGCTACAGACAAGTAAATGTGATATTTGGATTGAGCAGGCCTCATTTATGTACAATCAAGAGTAAAATGTTTGGCACCAAAAACAAATTTTTTTTTGGTAGGGCTGTGTAATGCTTCGGCATATGTTAGTGGTACTTGGAGACCAACAGGCATTCATAATTTTGTGCACAAGAACACCACGGTACAGACAAAAATAGAAGATTGCGAAATAATGGACTGATGGAGTGTCGACAATATGTGAACTAAGTCGATTAATCATTTCACATGCTTTTAAAATAACCACTGAAACCCACCAAATTTTGATTCAGTGCTTGAGGTAACAAAAACCGAAGAGGTAAAAGCAATTAATAGTGATAATAATAATAAAGAGAACAACAACAACACAGCAACAAGAAGACCAAGAAGAAAGACGAGAGGGCAAGAAGAAGAAAGAGAAGAAAACAGAAAGGAGAGGAAGTAGATGACGACTACGAATAAACAAAAGTGAAGAAAAGAAGACAGTAGAAGAAAGAGAAAAACGAGAGAGAGAGAGAGATAGAGGCGTCATAATAAACCGTACCAAAAAATAGTTGTAGTCGATTGTGTGATGGCACAATCTCTCCCAAAAAGGTGTTCTTTCTCTCTCTGTAAAAAATACTGTATTTGCTAACAAATACAGCTTTATTGATTGTGGAGCACCCATTGAGTCAGATAATAAAAAGGCGTTTTACAATTGATTGACAAAAGTCATAGGCATATTTAGCACGAAACTGGCTACAGAACATTTCACAACAAAATGTCTACACCGGAAAGAGGAAATCAATATTCTGTAATGGAAAGTTCATTCGCTGAATGTTGTCAACCACTGTTAAGTTACCATCTGGATCTAGTGCAAGGGGAAGTAAGTGAATGATAAATGACAATTGTTGAGTTGTCTTGAAAAAAAAAAAACCTGTCACGTCTAGGTTAATCAATTGTATGATGTACTATATAGACTTTCTAAGGCAGAAGTAGGTAACGCAGGAGATGTGGCTATCTTCTTTGTAAACAATGATCCTTCTAAAAACCTACCTTGGAAAATAATGTCTACTCTAAGGTTTCAGATTACTTGTAACATGGAATAAGTCTAGCCAATATGTACCATTTATCTCTGCCGCACGATCTGATTCCTACAATCCCATCATCACGGAGGTGGTTAATTAAAACTAAATATTTTATCGAAAGTTAAGTTCACTTCAAAGAAAAGATAACTGTCCATGTTATACAGTTGACAAATAAAGTGAATTTCAGTAAGCTAACTTGCGGGTTTTCACAGGAAATTCCGTGACAGTTCACGTAAACCTGGGAACACTGCGCTTTTAAGTGCTGGTGGGAGAGGGCGAGTCCGAAATATACCTTCGTAAAAAATTATTTTTTTCCCCTACTTTGTCACCTGGAGATCTACCAAATAATGTCTAGGTATCTACTGCTACATAATAACGACCGGTTGGCTACTCTGCTCTAAGGTTAAGCCGGATGAGCTGTATGAAAAACAGTTCGAATCCCTCATATATAAAATTGTCTAAGTGAAGTGTCTGTAGCCAACATCGAACTAGGCCTGACAGCTTTTCGGGAAAATAAGGAAACGGCCAGTATTTCCCCGTGAAAGCTAATGTGAACACCGTTTAAAAAAACAAATAAATTCAATCAAATTATGGTGCATTTTTGAAGAAATTTTGAAACGGCGCACATTGCACCATGTAAGCTAAATTAACACCCATTAAAAGACCCGCACACAGCAACTTTGCAGGAAAATGTCTGGATTGTTTCCCCTGTATAGTACCCAGATTTTCTCGTAAAATCATCGCTGGTACGTACCAGTATGTATGTGTGTATTAGATTTATACAAAACAAAACGGAATTAATAAAGTTCATAAAAATGTGTCGTCAAACGGATTTGTATAATACAATTTACATCGTTTTAGGTAAGAAATGATCACAATTGATAGTGATAGGGGGTTTGAAAGGAACTTCAGGGGGACATATGTTCCATTTCGCCTAAATAATTATTGATCATCATTTTCCGTTGTGTTCCTGATGGCCCCCCTTACAGTAAGCCTGCAGCAAGAATTCACATACTCAGTCAGCGGTGGTTTCTGTAGACATGTGTTCTACATGCACAACCTCACATTAGTCGCCTTTACGACACGCATGAAGGAGCAGTGGTACTATTCTTTGTTCTCTCATCAGAGACCCCCGGGGTTAACTACACGGGGCAGTTATTATGGCCGATTTAGTCCCTCACGTCGGTGCCGCCTTAAACCATGAGTCCCTCACGTCGGTGCCGCCTTAAACCATGAGTCGGAAACAGTAATAATAGTATTATTTGGAATTGTCTTGATTGTGTGTTTCTTTATTTTACAAAATTTTTATTTTTTTAAAATTTTCCAACAAAGATTCAGTGAAGGTGAACTGGAATGAAAAGCAATGAAATGATCACAAGAGAGTTAGTGCTGTAATCAGGACACCTAGCAGAAAGAACAAGCCACAGTTCATTCAAGTCAACATTAGACGAGATATTTCCTCGTGTCTTCACAAGAGACTAAAAGAGTGTCGCGGTGTGGATATTTAAATATGAAGGTGGAAATCACAGGCTCCCAGCTTGAGTGTAAAAAATGAAGTGAGATACAAAATTAGAATATGATAGACATAATCTATGATAGTGATTCTCTATATACGTCACGTTCCCTAATCAAGTTAACAGGTTACTAAGAGACCTCAATCTTGATTTCCACTTCCGCTCTTATTGTTTACAGCGAAGGCACGCCTTCCCTCTACGTCTTGGTTATACAGATACAGATACAGATACAGATACAGAAACAGAGAGGACACAGAAATACTTGGGAAAACTGCTTATCTGGTATCAATTCTTTTGTCTCGATTTAATAAATATCTAAATCGTATAACTTAAAAGATAAATAACAAATGCAAATACATCTGTCAAGGAATCAAAAAACTACATGTAACAATCGAGGAGAACTTTTACTTAACTAATTTGTATGGCATCACATATGGAATAAACAACAGTGTGATAGAGAGAAAAAAGAAACAAACAATGTTAAAGAAGAGAGTGTAAGAAGGATTATGAAAACATGCAATTACACAGTCACAACACTGGGCAGAAAAAAAAACAATTCCAAATGAGAGACAAGTACATCCAGTTTGTCGGTTGGTTTAGACTGGCCTGGGTAGCCGCGCAGGTTTAAATCCGTAGACAGTTACATACAAAGTAAAATCCGATCTACTTCGCTGTGACTACTATCCGCACTCCTGAGGATATGACAAGAATTAACTCCTGTCTATGATTATTTAAATGTACGTACTGGGATTGTCTGGCGAGGAGGCCAGGAAGAATTCTAAATATTTCAAAGTATCGCAAGTACCTCACGGGCTTGTTAATAGAGGCAGATTAGAACTGTGCGCTATTTTGCTCTATCCGGATGCTGGCTGAGAACTCACATAGGCTATTGCCATAAAACTGAACATTTATCCAGCTCATTGAAAGAATAAATGGGGCGAGCACAGTCGGAGATGACGTTGTCAAGTGGCTGCGTAGCAGGTTGGGTACTGCTAATTTGAGGCTCCTGTTTCCGTATAAATAAAAAGGCGATGCTTCGCTATGTTTTTTTACTTACAGGGCTGAACCGGTTGTCGTCGAAACATAATTTGAAATCCGCTGGAAATTATCTCTCCTAGAAGGTGTCGGAGAATTGAACGCGACTGCATAACTATAATAAGGAATCCACTTCGCGTGACTGGGATGCCACTGCTGTAAGTAAGGGTGGATTTAAAAGTACTCCGTTATATACCCCAAATAAGACTTAAATTATGCTTCTGAAATTGTGCAGGTGCACGGGATGAGCGGCAAACTTTTTCCCTGGCAAAGACCCTGCTCGTTCGCCTCGTCCCCTGATGCGACAGGATAAAAGACGCCCAGTCTCTACTTTGATATGGAGATTTCGACATTGTGGCCAGGTATCAAAGGTTACCCTGTGTCATAAAATTAACAGTGATACAACGTAAAAATATCTCCAAAGGATAAAATGTTGGGATAAAAAGAATGCGTAAGTTACTAGAAGGCATGATCGCCCACGCCGCGGGTCATCACCCGCCATGGAAATTAAATTGCTGAAACGGTTACCATTTGAACGGGATGAGAACGGCGGATCAAAAGGAAAAAAAATATATATGACTGAAAAATTGCGTGAGACTAGCAAGGCTAAGGAGACGCAATTGGGGGGGGGGGGGGGGAGGAGAAATTCACGTCCCCAAATTGACACGAGGTACGGAAAGGGACGCTTATGCGATACCAAGCCTTTTATTTGAATTCAGCGGCAAAAGCATTACAACGCAGATGCTTGAAATATTACAAAATTAAAAAAGTAACTTTTTCTTAATACTAATGTTAGGAATATAAAAATTAGCTGGCCGGATGGCCCATTTTGAGCAGTGAAATAATATGCTGTTATTTATACAGACGGATAGATAATAATGAAGACATTGACAAAAGACTGTGTTGTTCACATCAGCGAAAGACTGCATTGAAACAATAATGTCACTAAGTTTCAAAAAAAGTGTAGCCTTGAAGACGCCAGTGCTAAAATCTAGTTAGAATGAAAGAGAGGGACATTGGTGGGAGCTGTGGCTAAAAATAACTTTACAGACAAAATTTGTAGAGGGGACGGATAGGTTGGTTCAAAAACCAAGTACGTTTTTTGTGAAAACGCAAGTAGAGACGGACGGACTAACAGATAAAAATCCATACTTGACTGAAGCATGACTGAAATGACTTTAGTGTAGGAAATTTGAATTTAAAAAACACAAGGCATTGATTGGCCACAGACAATCATATTATCAGCGCTCAGACGCGCTTTTTTGCCATTCCTCAATAGTTGTCCAGTGATAGACACAGTAAATTTTATGTGTGGTGATTTCCAATGAAGTAAATAGAAATATGTTCAGGGACGCCATACTATAGCCAGCAGCTCAGCTGAGTTTTGCTAGCATTTCTGTGTTCTTTATTCATAATCTGGTAAGATTGAAATTATTTCTTTGTATATCTTAAATATTGTTTAATGTTTCGAGTGATTTGATACTGCCATATCGAAATCTAGCCTTACAACAAGTAAGGATTTGCTCTGGACCCCCCGCCCTAGTTCAGGGTCTAGGGACAAACAATATATAAACTCCAGCAAGGATTAGGAAGGACAGATCAAGTGTTGAGATCAGTGGAACATATCACCTATCCTATCCTATGGCAAGAAGCTAATAAACATATTTCGGAATATGTAGTCTGGGAGAACTTATCCTATGTGAAACCAACTTGGTAAGATGTGTTGTATGGTCAGAGAGATCTGACCCTGTCTAAGTGGTGTTATTGTAAATTGTTACGTGTAGAAGTGGCTCCTTAGGTAAGGTTCTGAACCTAAACCAATACTTTATTTCAGAGCTGTGAGTTTTTTTATGTTGACACCAAAAGGTGGTGTCAAATGCTGGGTAAATAATTGACAGTGAGGACCCGTGCAGTGTCGCATCTCGGCAGAACAGCCTTGTATTGCCCCCAAGCACGGAGAGGTGGGGCCACCCGATATATTGCCCCCAAGCACGGAGAGGTGGGGCCACCAGATTCCAGCACCAGAACTACTCTTTCAAAGTTACGTAAGCAGGCTGGTCTGCTGGATTTACACCAACTTCATAGACATAGCACCCAAAGTGAATTACTACTAAAACATCCCATTTCCTTCCATCATTAATGGACAATGTTTGGTAGGCTTAGACAGGGAGGGATGAAGCCACCCCAACAGCACATCTATTCATCGTTCTCCCAGGGAAAATAAAATTATGAACTGTAGAAATATTAACTAATCGTGAAAATTGTATACGTACACACCTTTTATTTATCATGCCATTTATTCATGCCATTCACTCATAAATTCCAAAATCTTTCATATGTTCTGGCCAAAATAAAACCTTGGTTCAGAACAAATAAATTTAAAAAAGATTTACTTTTCTAAAATTTCACCAGCTGAATTTAGTTCATTGTGTTCTAAATTTTATTGATAATATTATATTATTTAATATCTGTGTGTGTGTGTGTTTGTATATGTCAATACAACACATTACATTCAGTACCCTAGATTTTAACGTAGCCACATTCATTAGAAAAAAAGATAGGTGTAAGGTCGTAGTGGTAGCAAGAAAGGCCTTCTGAAAATTCACAGCTACATTTTATCTCAGGAGCCTTCACAGCTGACCTCATACATCACACTTAGTAATATCACCATCATACAATACCATCAAAACCACTACATATATTGGGGTCTTGTCCAGGGATAATTAGCATAAACAGTAATATAAGGATCTCCTGGTGGGAGAAATAAAATTAGGGGAATAAAATTGTAAAATTCCCTTAAAATTAAAAGTGTCCCTTTAAATTAAAAGGGCAATTAGAAGTTGGTGAATCTTCACAGCCAGTGTTAGTTAATTAATTAATTAGAATTATTTTAGTCTAGAGTAATTATAAGTACTTTAGGGTTGGAAATTTTACTTTGCTTATTGCTAGATTTGTTTAAAAAGTATGGCGGAGCTGGCAAAATTTAGATCAGCTGCTGTGCTGACCGCAAAGGAGATGGGAATGGATGGTCAGATTTTAATTCAATACGTAACTGCTGAATGTGATAAATATATTGAACGGGAAGAAAGAAGATTAGAAAAAGAGGCTGAAAGAAAATTAGAGTCTGAAAGGTTGGCTGAAGAGAAGAGGTTAGAGGCTGATAGAGAAATTAAGAGGCTGCAGATTGAGGCTGACAAAGAAGAAAAACGACAGCAAAGGGAGGCAGAAGATAAAAAGGCCGAAAGGGAGGCAGAAGATAGAAGGTTGCAAAGGGAGCACGAATTACGACTAAGGGAGCTGGAATTACAAGGCCAGGCTCCTGAAAATGGTGCCAGCCCTTTTGCCTCAGATGCTACGCCCAGTCTGGGAGCCTCAAACTCAGCTATGGGGTTTCATTTAGACCATTTTGTTGAAAAAGACGATGACATAGAGGGGTACCTAGGACGTTTTGAGTTATTAGCTACTACATATGGGTTAGAGAGAGAGAGAGGTGGAGTTTAAAGCTATCACAGGGACTGAGAGGTACTTCTTATGAAGTCTTCGCAAAAATGAACAGAGAAGACCAAGACAATTATGACATGTTAAAGCAGGCTTTGTTATTGAGGTACGAAAAAAATGGGGAATTTTATCGTAAGAAATTTAGAAATGCCAAACTGTTGTCTGGGGAGACATACCACCAATTCTCTGCCAGACTGGAAACCTATTTGGAGAAATGGACTGCTCTGGGGAAGACCCAAGATCTTAAAGAAATGATCATGATTGAGCAATTGAGAGAGTCCATAGCTCCAGACATGAGAAAATTCCTCATGGAACAAGGTGTAGAGAAATTGGGAGAGGTTTTAAATGTCGCTGAGAGGTATCAGGCAGCCCAGGCAGAGGTAAGTGGTGCTAAAAAGAAGCACATAGACAATTTTAAAGCTCCACAGCAATTTAATAAATTTGATAATAGAGAGCAGGGAAATAAAGGTAGGACAAACTTTGAGCGGCCAAGAAATGACTATCGCGACAGAAACTCACAGTTCCATGACCAAAAGTTCAATGAAAGAAAACCGTTGAACCAAGGAAAAAGATGGTGTAAATGGTGCAAGAAGGATAACCATAACACCGAATTTTGTAGAAGGAAACCTTCAAACATTGCTGCAATGAAGTCGGGGACGCAAAGATTAAAGGTTAATCCTAATGGACAACAGGAACCTTATCACCCCCCCCCCCCAGTTTGTGAGGATGTTATTTGTAATGGGGTCACCATAAGGTGCCTTTATGATACAGGTTTGGATTATGATTCAGTTGTGAAGTCTAGCCTAGTGGACCCAAGTCAGTATACCACAGAACCAGTGGAAATACAAGGGGCGACTAAGGACATACCACTCATGACACTTCCCATCGCAAGGATAACGGTGAAAACTCGCTATGTGGAAGGAGAAATCAGAGCAGCAGTGATAGATGAACCAATCTACCCTCTGATATTGGGGTGTAGATACGTCTTCTTGGGGAATCCCGAGAGGCCTGTGATCATGGCGACAGTGCAGACCAGGTCACAGAAGAAGGAGGAAGAAGGTGAACCTATAAATGCTCATCCAGAGGAGATGAGGAAGGCGCAGGCTGAGGATAGGACACTCAAGCCCTGTTTTAAAAAATTGCCCAAATGTCACACACCTCCGAGCAAGGGGGAATATTTCATGAAGAACAAACTATTATACAGGAAGGCCGGAACTGGAACAAATGGTCACAACCAGCTGGTTCTTCCCACTTCATATAGAGATAAAGTGATGGAACTCGGGCATGCGATTCCCTTCAGTGGTCACATGGGGATCAGCGCCACAGGACAGCGTATAGCTTGTCATTACTTCTGGCCAGGGATAACGGAGGATATAAAAAGATATGTCAAATCCTGCCCAGAATGTCAAAGGGTAGCTCCAAAGCATTGGACTGCTCCTGCAACTCTAGGGGAAATGCCCATAGTGGGAACACCTTTTGAGAGGGTTGCAGTGGATATTGTGGGACCTCTCACTCGGACCAAGAGGAGGAAACAGTTACATCCTTACTCTGGTGGACACTTGTTCTATGTGGGGAGAGGCGGTAGCCCTGCCATCAATTGATTCAAAACATGTAGCAGAGGCACTACTTACAATATTTACCCGATTAGGATTCCCGCATCAAATCTTGACGGATAATGGTTCTCAGTTCAAGGGGAAACTAACGGAAGAAGTTTTTAAGCTATTTCAAGCCAGACACTTTCATTGTAGTCCGTACCATCCGCAAGGGAACGGCCAGGTAGAGAGGTTCAGTGGGACTCTCATTTCTATCCTGAGAAAGCTGGCACACGAAAAACCGGATCTGTGGGATCAATTCCTGCCCGCCGCATTGTTTGCGTATCGGGAGGTACCACATAGTTCAACCGGGATGGCTCCCGCAACTCTGCTATTTGGGAGGCCAATAAAAGGTCCATTAGAAGCTTTATTAAGGACCTGGACAGATGAGAAGGCGGAAGAGACTGTTACCTCATCTTATCAATACGTGAACGAACTGACCACTCGTTTGAAAGCTGGATGGAAACTGGCAAATGATAATTTGAAACAAGCCAGGAAGAAACATGCAGCATATTTTAATAGGAAGGCAAAGGACAGAGAACTAGCTGTGGGAGAGAAGGTGCTGCTTCTACTACCGGTAGCCAGAATAAATTACAAATTGGATGGCAAGGTCCATATACGGTTCTAGAGAAGGTGTCTAGAACAAACTATAAAATTGACAAAAAGGGGAAGGAGAAAGTTTATCATGTAAACCTGTTAAAGAAGTATCTGGACAGACCACTCCAGGAAAGCACCCCTTACTGACCTTAGCTATCGCAACTCAAATGCAAAAGGAACCACTCACCTCACATGAATACCCATTACATCCTTGTGAAACAGCAGCACAGGTAAAAGTCAGTAAGCACCTGACTAAAAACCAGAGGGAGAGAGTTCAACAGTTCCTGGAGGAACATACAGATGTATTAACAGATAAACCAGGCCATACAAATTTGCTACAGTATGACATGAAACTGGTAGACTCAAACCCAATCTGTATGAGAGCCTATTCTATTCCGTTCGCGAAGGAGAAGGCATTGAAGGAAGAAATAGATTATTTGTTGAAGGAGGGGATTATTTCGCACAGTGAATCATCTTTTAGTTCTAGTGTCGTTTTGTTGAGAAAACCGTCTGGGGAACACAGACTGTGCATAGATTACAGGAAACTGAATGCTGTCACAGAAGGACAAGTGGATCCATTACCAGACACAAAACAGTTATTTGCCAGACTGAACAAGGCAAAATACTTTTCAAAGGTGGATCTTAGTAAAGGCTATTACCAGATCCAAGTGAAGCCTGAAGTGAGACCTTATTTGGCTTTTAGCACTTCGGATGGACATTATGAATTCAATATGCTACCATTCGGACTGAAAAATGCTCCGAGTGTATTTTCATGGATGATGCGCAAATTGTTGGATCCCCTGAATAACCCATGTATCACGAATTTCATGGATGATATTCTCGTCGCCACAGAGACATTTGAAGAACACATTGAAGCTCTAGAGATGTTATTTAATAGACTTAGGGAGGCGAACTTAACTGCTAGGCCAACAAAATGTTGTATTGGATGCAAAGAGTTGGAATTCTTGGGACACACTGTATATCAGGGTAACATGACCCCTGACCCCAAGAACTTGGAAAACTGCAGAGAGCACCTAGACCACAAACAAAAAAGGACGTGCGATCATTCGTGTCGTTATGCGGATTTTATCAAAAATATATCAAAGATTTTAACTCTATTTGTGCTCCTCTGACTGATCTGACTCGCAAGGGACTTCCAGATAAAATTATTTGGACTGCACAATGTGAACTAGCGTTCCAAGACTTAAAGGAAAAACTCACTAGCAAGCCTATTCTCAAACTGCCTGATTTGACACAGGACTTTGTCTTAAGAACCGATGCAAGTAATGTAGGACTCGGAGGGGCTTTGTTGCAAAGATCATCTTCACCTGATGGGGAACTGAAACCAGTCGCTTATGCAAGCCGCAAATTGAATAAGGCGGAACAAGGATACTCCACAAGCGAAAAAGAATGTTTAGCGTTAATCTGGGCAATAAAGAAGTTTCAAATCTATCTGTATGGTAGGACTTTTGTGGTCGAGACGGATCATCAGCCTCTCGTATTCTTATCTCAGGCTAAGCATGAAAACGCAAGATTGCTGAGGTGGTCTTTATTGCTTCAACCTTATCAGTTTAGTATCCAATATATCCCAGGCAAATTGAATGTCGGTGCAGATTTCCTCAGTCGGCACCCCTGTGATCAAAATTAGAGTAATGGCAGGCGTGAGGAGAGATTTTATCTATGTGTATCACTGGTTTTAGAACTTGCCGTAGGCATGTTTTCAAGTGGGGAGATGTGTCATAAAATTAACAGTGATACAACGTAAAAATATCTCCAAAGGATAAAATGTAGGGATAAAAAGAATGCGTAAGTTACTAGAAGGCATGATCGCCCACGCCGCGGGTCATCACCCGCCATGGAAATTAAATTGCTGAAACGGTTACCATTTGAACGGGATGAGAACGGCGGATCAAAAGGAAAAAAAAAATATATGACTGAAAAAATTGCGTGAGACTAGCAAGGCTAAGGAGACGCAATTTGGGGGGGGGGGGGGGCGGCTGGGGGGGGGGGGAATGGAGAAATTCACGTCCCCAAATTGACACGAGGTACGGAAAGGACAAGGGACGCTTATGCGATACCAAGCCTTTTTATTTGAATTCAGCGGCAAAAGCATTACAACGCAGATGCTTGAAATATTACAAAATTAAAAAAGTAACTTTTTCTTAATACTAATGTTAGGAATATAAAAAATTAGTGCCGGATGGCCCATTTTGAGCAGTGAAATAATATGCTTTTATTTATACAGACGGATAGATAATAATGAAGACATTGACAAAAGACTGTGTTGTTCACATCAGCGAAAGACTGCATTGAATCAAAATGTCACTAATTTGCAAAAAAAACCGCGACCTTGAGACGCCAGTGCTCCAAATCTAGTTAGAATGAAAGAGAGGGACATTGGTGGGAGCTGTGGCTAAAAAGAACTTTACAGACAAAATTTGTAGAGGGGACGGATAGGTTGGTTCAAAAAACCAAGTACGTTTTTTTGTGAAAACGCAAGTAGAGACGGACGGACTAACAGATAAAAATCCATACTTGACTGAAGCATGACTGAAATGACTTTAGTGTAGGAAATTTGAATTTAAAAAAACACAAGGCATTGATTGGCCACAGACAATCATATTATCAGCGCTCAGACGCGCTTTTTTTTGCGATTCCTCAATAGTTGTCCAGTGATAGACACAGTAAATTTTAAGTGTGGTGATTTCCAATGAAGTAAATAGAAATATGTTCAGGGACGCCATACTATAGCCAGCAGCTTATCTGAGTTTTGCTAGCATTTCTGTGTTCTTTATTCATAATCTGGTAAGATTGAAATTATTTCTTTGTATATTTTGAATATTGTTTAATGTTTCGAGTGATTTGATACTGCCATATCGAAATCTAGCCTTACAACAAGTAAGGATTTGCTCTAGACCCCCCGCCCTAGTTCAGGGTCTAGGGACAAACAATATATATACACCCCCGCAAGGATGAGGAATGACAGATCTAGTGTTGAGATCAGTGGAACATATCACCTATCCTATCCTATGGCAAGAAGCTAATAAACATATTTCGGAATATGTAGTCTGGGAGAACTTATCCTATGTGAAACCAACTTGGTAAGATGTGTTGTATGGTCAGAGAGATCTGACCCTGTCTAAGTGGTGTTATTGTAAATTGTTACGTGTAGAAGTGGCTCCTTAGGTAAGGTTCTGAACCTAAACCAATACTTTATTTCAGAGCTGTGAGTTTTTTTTATGTTGACACCAAAAGGTAGTGTCAAATGCTGGGTAAATAATTGACAGTGAGGACCCGTGCAGTGTCGCATCTCGGCAGAACAGCCTTGTATTGCCCCCAAGCCCGGAGAGGTGGGGCCACCCGATATATTGCCCCCAAGCACGGAGAGGTGGGGCCACCAGATTCCAGCACCAGAACTACTCTTTCAAAGTTACGTAAGCAGGCTGGTCTGCTGGATTTACACCAACTTCATAGACATAGCACCCAAAGTGAATTACTACTAAAACATCCCATTTCCTTCCATCATTAATGGACAATGTTTGGTAGGCTTAGACAGGGAGGGATGAAGCCACCCCAACAGCACATCTATTCATCGTTCTCCCAGGGAAAATAAAATTATGAACTGTAGAAATATTAACTAATCGTGAAAATTGTATACGTACACACCTTTTATTTATCATGCCATTTATTCATGCCATTCACTCATAAATTCCAAAATCTTTCATATGTTCTGGCCAAAATAAAACCTTGGTTCAGAACAAATAAATTTAAAAAAGATTTACTTTTCTAAAAATTTCACCAGCTGAATTTAGTTCATTGTGTTCTAAATTTTATTGATAATATTATATTATTTAATATCTGTGTGTGTGTGTTTGTATATGTCAATACAACACATTACATTCAGTACCCTAGATTTTAACGTAGCCACATTCATTAGAAAAAAAAGATAGGTGTGAGGTCGTAGTGGTAGCAAGAAAGGCCTTCTGAAAATTCACAGCTACATTTTATCTCAGGAGCCTTCACAGCTGACCTCATACATCACACTTAGTAATATCACCATCATACAATACCATCAAAATCCACTACACCCCTGACTCGATCCCGGCAGACAAGAAAAGGCGATGTGCGACCAGCGTATTATTTCCTTCGTCGGGTTTTCAAACGACTAGGGAACCTATAAGCCGACCACAACGAGGATAGAAACACATTTTGTCAGCTAATGATAGAAGAAGTAAAGATCTGCACGTGTGGGGCGTTTCTCTAACGTGTGGGGCGTTCTCCGCTGTCAGAACTACACGTAGATAAATGCGCAACAAAGCCTCTAAGCATCAAATAAAATTAAAGTAGGGCGAGAACAAACAGAGGTAGGCAAAACGTGTAACTGACAGGCTGAGTTGGCCGAAACATTCAACAAAAACTCCCATCACAAAGAGAAATAGGTAACGGTATAAGAATAAATGTACCGTGGGATTTACATACACACAGTGGACGGAAATAACTCAGATATCATAAAATGAAAGACTTCACAATTTCAAACAGCAGATAAACCCATCTAACAGAGCAAGGTGAGACGCCCGTGAGTTCTATGTGATAAATGATTTCTATATTTTAGATTTTAGATCCGTTGTAGGGCCTGAAATCCTGCGTTAGTTTTCACATATGATTAACATGATCCTTACTATTACAACACCATATGAATGTAAGCCTAAACTCATATCTTGGCTAGTGTTAGTATGAAAAGTGACACAACATGAATTGCAAAAGTCTATATTACACTAGTCATTGAGCTCGCATTCCTCCTACTTACTTCACCACTTTTCCTCTCCCCCCTCCCCCACCCCTCACGAAAAAAAAAAAACTAAAAAACCCATTTAGCTAGATACCACGTCTGTAACGAAGACCTACTATACTTGTAAAATGAACCAGGTTACCAAATCGCAAAGAATTTAAAAATATATTCGCTATTTGAAACTATATAAAAATAAAAAATTTAAAAATGCGATTACCACTGATTTTTAAATAATGCAAATTTTATCTCACGTACGCAAATTTGTCACACTAAAACATATTAATTCCAACCAAAAGTGTTCTAAGAAGAACCAAAAAAAAAAAAAAGAAAACCAAAAAAACAAAAAGAAAACCGCGACAGGATTATAGTTTACATTTCTCTAGTAACTTAACGTATGCTGTTGTAGATGTCTCTCTTATATCCATTGGCCACGATTTTGTCTGTCTGTCTAGCCAATTTTTTAGTGTATTTCCCTGGAGTCTTAGCTCTGAAGTTTCTGGTTTTGCTTCTGTTCAAGTCAAACATTTATTTATGTTCCGAAATAATAATAAAAACAAAAGAAATTTCAGTCGCGATTTTGTTGAAACACTGTGAGTACATTTGAATGCATGTATGTGTGTACCTTTGATTGGTTTTTTTATGTTATGTATTCTTCCGTGTTTTCCCGTGGGAGAAGATATTTCTGCTGATACCTTCAATGAATTATGTAAATGTGACCCACAGCACTAATACTGTACTTAACTATGTTTGATGTAATTTAAGCTTTGATGGCAACATTGATACATACCTATGTTTGGTGTTATATTTTGGACTGACATGGCAACGTTGATACCTAGATATTTGTAATGGTGACATTTAAGCTTTGATGGCAACATTGATACCTAGATATTTAAAATGGTGACATTTAAGCTTTGATGGCAACATTGATACCTAGATATTTGAAATGGTGACATTTAAGCTTTGATGGCAACATTGATACCTAGATATTTGAAATGGTGACATTTAAGCTTTGATGGCAACATTGATACCTAGATATTTGAAATGGTGACATTTAAGCTTTGATGGCAACATTGATACCTAGATATTTGTAATGGTGACATTTAAGCTTTGATGGCAACATTGATACCTAGATATTTGTAATGGTGACATTTAAGCTTTGATGGCAACATTGATACCTAGATATTTGAAATGGTGACATTTAAGCTTTGATGGCAACATTGATACTTAGATATTTGAAATGGTGACATTTAAGCTTTGATGGCAACATTGATACCTAGATATTTGTAATGGTGACATTTAAGCTCATATTGAGGGCATCATTTTCTTGTTCACTCCTGATCTAGCAGGGGGACACTACTGTAGCTGACCTTCTTTCTGGAAGCCTGCACAAATAATTCACATCCTCCTGTACCGGTGGTTTCTGTGACAATTTGACTTACATGATGAGGTTGCCAACCTCATGTACAACCTCCATCATTAGTCGCCTTGTACGACATGCCTAAGGGGGCAGTAGGCCTGTTCTGTCTGTGCCTCTCCAAAGACTCCCCCCCCCCCCCCTTTTCCGGGAACTACCACAGTTAACTATGACGTCATAAAAGCTTACATTGCGATACTGATATTTATTTATGTTTGATGTTGTAATTTGGACTCGGATCGCAATATTGAAGTGTATACAATAATTTAACTCCATTAGTATCACTTGAAAGTGTGCACAATGTCACTTGCCTATTCAGGTTGATTTGATCTATTGTTTCAGCACGACTAGGTCAGCAGGAAAACTACAAGGACAACACAGACAAAGACAACACAGACAAAGACAACACAGACAAGGACAACAGAACAGACAAGGACAACACAGACAAAGATAACAGAACAGACACTAGGAACAGATGCCATCAACGCTTGAGAAGTTGGATTTTATTGACGTGAAAGCTGACAACATCATGACGTGCACCGAGTCAGTCAGAATGTGCCTCAAATTTACGCTCGTGTTCATGAATATTCCAATTGTTGTAAGTATTAACAGACAGACAGACATGCACATAGAGTGACAGACAGACAGGCAGGTTGGTAGGTAGATAGATATATATCATCATCAACTGACATCTCCGCAACGAAGGTCGGTTGTAGTGGATCTCCAACGTATTCTGTCTCTTGTCTTGATGGTGCACTCTGATAGACTCTTTCCTGTCCATCTCTTGTCTTGATGGTGCACTCTAATAGACTCTTTCCTGTCCATCTCTTGTCTTGATGGCACACTCTGATAGACTCTTTCCTGTCCATCTCTTGTCTTTATGATGCACTCTGATAGACTCTTTCCTGTCCATCTCTTGTCTTTATGATGCACTCTGATAGACTCTTTCCTGTCCATCTCTTGTCTTGATGGTACACTCTGATAGACTCTTTCCTGTCCATCTCTTGTCTTGATGGTACACTCTGATAGACTCTTTCCTGTCCATCTCTTGTCTTGATGGTACACTCTGATAGACTCTTTCCTGTCCATCTCTTGTCTTGATGGTACACTCTAATAGACTCTTTCCTGTCCATCTCTTGTCTTGATGGCACACTCTGATAGACTCTTTCCTGTCCATCTCTTGTCTTGATGGTGCACTCTGATAGACTCTTTCCTGTCCATCTCTTGTCTTGATGGTGCACTCTGATAGACTCTTTCCTGTCCATCTCTTGTCTTGATGGCACACTCCGATAGACTCTTTCCTGTCCATCTCTTGTCTTGATGGCACACTCTGGTAGACTCTTTCCTGTCCATCTCTTGTCTTGATGGTACACTCTAATAGACTCTTTCCTGTCCATCTCTTGTCTTGATGGCACACTCTGATAGACTCTTTCCTGTCCATCTCTTGTCTTTATGATGCACTCTGATAGACTCTTTCTTGTCCATCTCTTGTCTTTATGATGCACTCTGATAGACTCTTTCCTGTCCATCTCTTGTCTTGATGGTACACTCTGATAGACTCTTTCCTGTCCATCTCTTGTCTTGATGGTACACTCTAATAGACTCTTTCCTGTCCATCTCTTGTCTTGATGGCACACTCTGATAGACTCTTTCCTGTCCATCTCTTGTCTTGATGGTACACTCTGATAGACTCTTTCCTGTCCATCTCTTGTCTTGATGGTACACTCTGATAGACTCTTTCCTGTCTATCTCTTGTCTTGATGGTGCACTCTGATAGACTCTTTCCTGTCCATCTCTTGTCTTTATGATGCACTCTGATAGACTCTTTCTTGTCCATCTCTTGTCTTGATGGTACACTCTGATAGACTCTTTCCTGTCCATCTCTTGTCTTGATGGTACACTCTGATAGACTCTTTCCTGTCCATCTCTTGTCTTGATGGCACACTCTGATAGACTCTTTCCTGTCCATCTCTTGTCTTTATGATGCACTCTGATAGACTCTTTCCTGTCCATCTCTTGTCTTGATGGCACACTCTGATAGACTCTTTCCTGTCCATCTCTTGTCTTGATGGCACACTCTGATAGACTCTTTCCTGTCCATCTCTTGTCTTGATGGTACACTCTAATAGACTCTTTCCTGTCCATCTCTTGTCTTGATGGCACACTCTGATAGACTCTTTCCTGTCCATCTCTTGTCTTGATGGTACACTCTGATAGACTCTTTCCTGTCCATCTCTTGTCTTGATGGCACACTCTGATAGACTCTTTCCTGTCCATCTCTTGTCTTGATGGTACACCCTGATAGACTCTTTCCTGTCCATCTCTTGTCTTGATGGTACACTCTGGATAGGACTCTTTCATGTCCATCTCTGTCTTGATGGCACACTCTGATAGACTCTTTCCATGTCCATCTCTTGTCTTGATGGTACACTCTAATAGACTCTTTCCTGTCATCTATTGTCTTGATGGCACACACTCTGATAGACTCTTTCTGTCCATCTATTGTCTTGATGGCACACTCTGATAGACTCTTTCCTGTCCCATCTCTTGTCTTGATGGTACACTCTAATAGACTCTTTCCTGTCCATTCTCTTGTCTTGATGGCACCACACTACTGATAGACTCTTTCCTGTCCATCTCTTGTCTTGATGGCACACTCTGATAGACTCTTTCCTGTCCATCTCTTGTCTTTATGATGCACTCTGATAGACTCTTTCCTGTCCATCTCTTGTCTTGATGGTGCACTCTGATAGACTCTTTCCTGTCTCTTGTCTTGATGGTGCACTCTGATAGACTCTTTCCTGTCTCTTGTCTTGATGGTGCACTCTGATCGACTCTTTCCTGTCTCTTGTCTTGATGGTGCACTCTGATAGACTCTTTCCTGTCCATCTCTTGTCTTGATGGTACACTCTGATAGACTCTTTCCTGTCCATCTCTTGTCTTGATGGCACACTCTGATAGACTCTTTCCTGTCCATCTCTTGTCTTGATGGTACACTCTGATAGACTCTTTCCTGTCCATCTCTTGTCTTGATGGCACACTCTGATAGACTCTTTCCTGTCCATCTCTTGTCTTGATGGTACACTCTAATAGACTCTTTCCTGTCCATCTCTTGTCTTGATGGCACACTCTGATAGACTCTTTCCTGTCCATCTATTGTCTTGATGGCACACTCTGATAGACTCTTTCCTGTCCATCTCTTGTCTTTATGATGCACTCTGATAGACTCTTTCCTGTCCATCTCTTGTCTTGATGGCACACTCTGATAGACTCTTTCCTGTCCATCTCTTGTCTTGATGGCACACTCTGATAGACTCTTTCCTGTCCATCTCTTGTCTTGATGGTACACTCTGATAGACTCTTTCCTGTCCATCTCTTGTCTTGATGGCACACTCTGATAGACTCTTTCCTGTCCATCTCTTGTCTTGATGGTACACTCTGATAGACTCTTTCCTGTCCATCTCTTGTCTTGATGGCACACTCTGATAGACTCTTTCCTGTCCATCTCTTGTCTTGATGGCACACTCTGATAGAATATTTTTTGTCCATCCCACTTATAGCGCTGTCTTCCCCTTGCACGTTTGCTATACACTCTCCCTTCTTTAATGGTCTTCTCCAAGGTGTTGTGTCTTTTTACATCGCCAACATATTTTTCTTCCCTAATTTTAATCTCCTTCATTAATTATCTTCTCATTTCTAGGTTTCCTAGGAGACCGTCCTCTATTTGTTTTCTTCTCTTTCCATGAGATGCGACTCATTCTTCTTTATATCCACATCTCGAGAGCCTCAATTATTTATTCCAATTGATTGTTAATTGTCCATGGTTCTACACCACACAGTAAATGTCGATGGTTCTACACCACACAGTAAATGTCGATGGTTCTACACCACACAGTAAATGTCCATGGTTCTACACCACATAGTAATTGTCCATGGTTCTACACCACACAGTAATTGTCCATGGTTCTACACCACACAGTAATTGTCCATGGTTCTACACCACAAAATAATTGTCCATGGTTCTACACCACACGGTAATAGTCCATGGTTCTACACCACACAGTAATTGTCCATGGTTCTACACCACACAGTAATTGTCCATGGTTCTACACCACACGGTAATTGTCCATGGTTCTACACCACATTGTAATTGTCCGTGGTTCTACACCACACAGTAATTGTCCATGTTTCTACACCACACAGTATCTCTGTAAATGGTTCTCACACACAGTAATTGTCCATGTTTTTGTTTCTACACCCACACAGTAATTGTCCATGGTGTTAAAACATTTAACAACACAGTAGTAATTGGAAACACCCGTTCTACACCACACCAGTAATTGTCCATCGGTTCTACACCACGCTAAGCAGTAATGAACAAATACATGCTAGATGCATACACTGTTGTTGATTCTTTAGTTTTAATGTTATGGGTTATTTGTTTAGTCTCCATGTTGTTGAATACAGAATGTAAGCTTTCGGCCATTCTCTATTTTTTCTCCCTCAAGGCATCTCTCTCTCTCCTCTCCCCTCCCTCCCTCCATCTCTCTTCCCTACCCTCCCATGCTCTCTCAACGGAAAAACACATTAAAAAGCAAGGCTATTCCTGTCAACTATCACTAGAAAATTAAGATCGCCACTAAGGCATTGTTCAAACAGCACGTGTTATTCACTAAAAAAACTTTTCTTTGTCCCATATTTGTCGTTTCAGATTGGTGGGCTAATCATAGCTCATAGTATTTGGATATTATGGGGGTAAATGATGTCCAGACCACCTCGTCTTTGACCTCCACAGCAGATGTCCTTGACCTCCGACAGTTCTTAGACCAAGATGTTCTTACGACAGGGTATGCAATCGTTCGTCATGGTTTCGGAGGGTAGCAGCCATGTTGGCGCTCTATAGATGGTTCGAGGGATGTGCTTGGTGCT
This sequence comes from Oreohelix idahoensis, assembly GCA_024509875.1. Classification (NCBI taxonomy): domain Eukaryota; kingdom Metazoa; phylum Mollusca; class Gastropoda; order Stylommatophora; family Oreohelicidae; genus Oreohelix; species Oreohelix idahoensis. The sequence continues at coordinate 397,045 of JAMPIV010004365.1, forward strand.
TTGGCTATGATTAACTGCATTCTTGTTATTTGTGAGTTTCCAATTCCACAGCCTTATTTGGGAGTTTTTTTATGTGATTCCAAATACAACCACCATATTCAGAATTACCAGTATTTGTGAGATGAGGGCATTGAGCCACACATTACAAAAACCCAAGAATTTATGAGATGACTATACTTTAATTGGATAAACAACTGACCACCAGTATTTTGTGAGCTGACGCATACAGCCAATATTTATACAAAACACCAGCATTTGTAAGGAGTAAGCATACATCCAAATATACAAACACCTGTATTTGTGATTATTGACACATACAATCCACTTATACCAGTTTTTGTTGAGATGATGCAATAAATCCACATATAGTAACACCAGTATTTGTGAGATGTCGCAAAAACTGCCACATATACAAAACAACCCATTATTTGTGACTTGATGCATTTATATGACACCACATATACCAAACACCAGTATTTGTGAGCTACGGAAGTATACAGCCACTGGTATACATAACACCAGTATTTGTGAGATGAAGGCCTAATATCAGAGAATATACAAACACCAGTATTGTGAGTTATGACGCTAATATATCCACATATACAAACACCAGTATGGTTGAGATGACAATTTTAACATTATTTATCCCATTACAAAACACCAGTATTTGGTAGTTGAAGCATCGATATAGCAACAGATACGATAAAACACGAGTCAATTGGTGAGATGAAGGCATATATTCCACATATACAAACACCATGTATTTGTGAGATTGTGCATATAATCACAATATACAATCACCAGTATTTGTGACATGATTGCATTTTATCCAGACTTATACAAACCACATCAGTATTTGTGAGCTGACGTTATTACAGCCACATATACAAAAACACCTGGTTATTTGTGAGATGACGCTTTATAATCCACATTTACAAACACCGAGTATTTTTGAGATGAAGCATATATTCCACTGTATACAATGACCAGTTTTTGTGAGATGATTGCATATATTCCCACATATACAAAACACCCAGTAGCGTGCTTTGTGGCATGATGGGGAATTTATCCTATACATATACAAAAACACAGTATTTGTGAGATTGAAGCCCATACAGCCACATATACAAAACACCCTGTTTATTTGTGAGTATGATAGCATTATATCCACTATGATACAAACTCTGTATTTGGTTGAGATGAAAGCATTGATCCACATATACAAACACCAGTATCTGTTTGTAAGATGACGCATTTTTATCTCTATCACGTCGGGTTCTTAAGATATTTGTGAATAAATATATTCTTGGGAAACCGTTATTTGCTCCGTTTCATTTTTACTATATAACTTATTAAAAATTAATAAAATGCAAAATAATTCTACTTTTTTATACTGCTAAAAGATGCATGACATATGTTACGCTATTTTTCAAATAGTTACTGTATTTTGAAATAATTCTGAGCGAAATATGGCTTCTAGAAGTTGTAGAAATTCGGCTGATCTGTTCTGTTACGTGTGCGGATATTTTACCGATCGTGTTCACCAGAAAAACTTTACACCATTACTAAAGAAAGCATATGAACGTTATTTCGATTCGAAAGTTGATGATGCAAATAAATCTTGGAAGCCAAATGCAGTTTGTTCGACTTGTGCAAATACATTGGCAGGTTGGTTACGAAAATCGCCGAAGCATAAGTCGATGCCTTTTGGAGTGCCAGTAATATGGCGTGAACCGACAAATCACGCTACTGATTGTTACTTCTGCTTGACAAATATCCATGGTTTCACTTTTAAAACTAGAAAGTCTGTGGTTTATCCAAATATTGAATTGGTTTCGAAACCAGTGCCTCATGATCCAATCACATGTCCAATCCCATTTCCACCAGAACAATATCCGTTGGACGTGAATGAACCATCAGAAAGTGATAGTTTATCTGCTTTAGAAACTAATTCTGACTCGGATTATATACCGGTGAATGTGGTGTTCACTTAATTAACCATTCAGAACTGTCAGATCTAATACGTGATCTCGCTCTTACCAAAGGACAAGCGGAATTACTCGGTTCGCGACTCAAAGAATGGAATCTTTTAGCGCCCAATACTCAGATATCTAAATTTCGTCGTAGACACAGAGAACTTGTTCAATACTTTGAGATGGATGATGGCATTTGCTATTGCAAAGATGTAAACGGTCTAATGGTGCACCTCGGTCATGAGCACATAGTCAACGAATGGCGACTTTTCATCGACTCTTCCAAGACTAGTCTAAAAGCCGTGTTATTGCATAACGGAAATTTATTTTCATCAATTCCAGTCGCCTACTCTGTTCATATGAAAGAAACTTATGACAATATGGCTATACTTTTCCCAAAAAATAAAGTACAATGACTACCAATGGCGGATTTGTGGAGACCTAAAGGTCATTGCAATGCTCACGGGCATGCAGACTGGGTATACTAAATTTTGTTGCTTCCTATGTGAATGGGACAGCCGCAACAGACAGGAACATTATGCAAGAAAGGTGTGGCCTATCAGGGATCGTATGCAGCTCGGGCATAAAAATGTAATACATGAGCCATTAGTTAACAAAGACAGCATCATTTTACCACCGTTACATATAAAGTTGGGGCTCATGAAGAATTTCGTAAAAGCGTTAGATAAAACGAGCAAAGCTTTCACTTATCTTCGAGAAAAGTTTCCGCAAGTTAGCGATGCAAAGATAAAGGAAGGTATCTTTGTAGGACCTCAGATTAGGAAAGTTATTGCAGACAAACAATTCGAGAACTTGTTACATGGTAGTGAACTTCGCGCATGGATGGCATTCAAATCGATCATCGATAACTTTCTGGGAAATCACAAATCTGTCGACTATGTGCATATTGTTAAGCAGTGCATAGATGCATACAGAATTATGGGCTGTAACATGTCCCTCAAAATCCATTTGCTCGATTCGCATCTTGACTTTTTCCCTGACAACCTTGGCGAAGTCAGCGATGAACGTGGAGAACCATTCCATCAAGATATCGCCGTAATGGAGTCACGTTATCAAGGACGGTGGAGTGTGACCATGCTTGCCGATTATTGTTGGATGCTTCATCGCGATGTACCACATGTCATTCACCGACGAAAGTCGACTGCAAAGAAATTCAAGCCTACATAACTGTTACACTTCTTGTATGAATGATGTTGTAATACTGTATGCGTTGTTAAAAAACTTGAATTGCGTATTTCTAGAGATCCCGACCTGATAGAGAAAAACGGTTTGCAGATTTAAAAACAGCAGTTATCGTTCTTGCAGTTGTCTTCAAGTCAGAGGTGAGTACTGGGTGGAGCCATACATGATTACAGTAGACTTGACTTTGAGTTATTATATCCTAGTTATTACTTGTTCATTGTTTGTTTCTGCCTGGTATTATGTGATATTGATGAAAATAATACATAAATAGACAGACAGACATACATACATTCATCAACAATTAACTCGGGCGTTGGCGTAGCTTGCGAGTCCTATTTTAGGGCTTTATGCTAGCAGATAGATAATTATTATTAGTTCTTTTTCAGGACTTAGTATGTATCAACGCTGATCGGGTTAGCAGTCAACAGAGTTGACTTTTTTGGGGGGATGGTAAATGCGCTCTAATATAACAAAATAGGTTTGAAAAGGTACGCGCCTCGCCAGAAGAAGGCAACACCGAACCAAAAAAAAACAAAAAAAAAAAAACAACAGGACAGATAGATAGTAATCTAAATTTCATTGTTGATCTTTATTTATTTTTATGCGCAATCTCAATCCAAACTATACCAGCTTATGTCCAATCTAAGCTGATCCTTGTCCAATATATTTTTCAGTTGATATCCAGTTAGTGTCCAGTCTATAATCTAAGTCCTTTATATTTGTAGTCGATGCCCAGTATCCACAAAATGTTCAGTAAATGTCAAACTGTTTTTGTCCTATCTCTACTCACAATTTGGTCAATCTATGTCATGTCTATTTTATCTACTTCCGGCTATGTCTACCGTTTATCCTAGCTTTATCTCAATACTATGTTAATTATGTATTCGTACTTATTTCTGTCTGTCCTATTGTCTGGTTTAGTCATAAATTTCTTCTGGTCTATCTCTCGTCTCATTATGAGTGATTATTTTAACGTTTTCTGCTATTCTTATTAATTACGTTCAAAATGGAGCGCAGAGCAATGTTTGAGTTAATTCTCTCTAAAGAAGCTCTCACAACAAGCAGAACAGAGAACGCAGAGAGGATCATCAGGAAAACAAGCAACTGGGGTTATGACCTCAGTGGCGCATGACCATAGCCAGCTATGACTGTTGGAGCTACTACTAATTCTAGGAAAATAAAATGGGATCTCTTTCAACTTTTTGGACTTTTAAAAACTTTAATAACTTAACATACACTCACAATAGATCCCATACAGAACCCTGGTTATTACATTTTTAAATAGCATGATGACTAAAATTGCATTGTATTTATAAGCAAATCTTGTTAATAATACATCAAAGATTACACTATAAGAAACATATGTTGGTCCCACATATTTAAAATCTTGGACGGGTCTTAAAGTCCAATGATCAGAGATTTTGGTCACGTGAGTTCATGTCAAATAAGTACAATTATTTTCCTTTCAGTGGGAAGCCAGAGTGCATCATGTGCTGACAGAAAAGCTGATATCACAATATGGAGACTCTGTGGACAGCAGCAGACGGCCATTCACAACAACTTTCAACACGCTGCAGCAAAAGGTATTTGAAAATAAAAGGGACTTTCGGCTTCTACAAGACACAGTTGTCAGTGGTTGTCTTTCTTCTTTCTTTGATCCTTGTCTGTCGACTGCCAAAGCAGTCAGTTGCCATGGCGTCTTGAAGGGCAACAACAAACTGCTTCCACTTTGCTCGGTCGGCAGCCATCGCGTCTGGTGGCGTCTTGTAGGGCAACAACAAACTGCTTCCACTATGCTCGGTCGGCAGCTATCCTTGGTGCAGTGCACTAGCTCTGGTTATTCTTTGCATCTCGGCCTCCACAGTTCTCCCTCAAGTTGTTTTTGGTCGGCCTCTGTTTCGCTTTCCTTCAGGGGTCCACAGCGTATCTGTTCTTGTGATGGCATAGGGGTCTCTTCTGAGGACGTGGCCAACCCCACTCCAGCATCTTACAGCTATGATGGTGTGCATGTTCTCTTGGTTGCTCCGAGTATGCAGTTCGTGGTTGGTGATGGTATTCGGCCAAAAGATTCGGAGAATTTTCCTGAATCAGATTGTGTAAAAAGAGGACGATTTCCACATTTCTGTCTCTGTTGCTCGCCAGCATTTCGTGCCATAGAGAAGCACAGAAAGTACACAGCTCTCATATAACTTGGTAGTACAGCTGGCGATTTAAAGCAGCAAGAAATTTAAAAAAAAAATGGTTACATGAAGAAAACACAGAAATTAACATATTTATAGAAGAAAACTTATAAATCCAAGTGAAAAAATTTAACTATCTCATCTTGGATCTCCTGTAACATTAGACGGCAATGTCTAACTGAATGTCACGTAAGAATTCCGTAGGCACAATAAGCTTTCTACAGCATGAGAAGATTCTCATCAACAACAAAAAAAACAACAAAAAACTTATCACTGTCAATGAGACAGAAAATACTACGATAAATCCGACATTACATTATGCTTGCGAGACATGGACAATAAACAAACATAAGAGAAAAGAATATAGGTTCGCTGTAGATGTGGCTCCTAAAAAAGATACAACATAAACCCTGGACAGTAAAAAAGTTAATTGTGGCAGTTCTTAGAAGAAAAGAAGAAAGTCGTCACGTAATCCACATAATTAGGTGCAGACAACCAACGCTGGTTGGACGCGTGACAAGAACACGGAAACAAAGGAATCTGGAAACAACCGGTAATTCAACTCCTACAGAAGAAAATGCGCCTCAGTCGACCTTCTGTCTTGACTGACTGTGTGTGGTGCACCATTTTGGGGACCTCCTAGTACTGACAAAACAGACAGAAAACACTGCTGTGTCCGTATCAGATTTTGCTCTTTTCCTCAGATCTTCGGGTCCTGAGTGGTCCTCTATAAGTGCCTTCGGGCAGACGGGGAAGGACGTTCCTTGACACCTTGGTGTATGAGGCTCCGTTCAATTTGGCTGGAAAGACGTCTCGCGAGTCCGCTGGTTTTATAGCGACATGGAGTACACACGAGGGCAAGTTCGGGCACAACGGGCTGATCACCTGTTTGTCAGCCATCTTGATTACGGAAACAACGGCCAATGGATTAATTTGTTGTTGCCGTAAAAACGCCACTAGGCGTGACGGGAATAAACGGCAAAGAAATCAATTTGTTGTTGCCCTTAAGACGCCACTAGGCGTACTGGCCACTGACTGCTTTGACGGTTGGTGGCTAAGGACGGAAGGAAGAAGAAGAAGAAGAAGAAGAAAATGATGGCCGAGAAAAAACTACCTGGAGAAACTGACCGCTTGGCGTGGTAACAGTTTGAAGACGTAATCGATTCAAGACCTTTCAGAGTTCACAGGAAATGGAGGGAATGATCGCTAACATCACTCAACATGGCACTCAGTGCGTGAATGAATGAACTGCTGAATATTAGTAAACGATAATATAATATTCAGCAGTTTAAAATAAAGTATTAATAATAACTATAATAATCATACACCCGTGTGTTACCGGGGCCCGAAAGGGGAGCAAAGAATAGTAACACTGTCCCCTGCCAAGCATGTCGTAGAAGGCGACTAAGGAGGGTTGGGCATGGGGCCGGTTACCCCATCCTGTAAAAAAAAAATTTAAACCACAAAAAACTTCAACAAATATGGACAAGTCAAATAAAGAAAATAAAACACAGCCATCCAAGACAGGGGAAGGTCCTCTCGCGGGGAGGCGTATGATGCAACACAGAGAAAGCCGAAAGGAGTCTGTGTTGCTGACTAACCTTCTTTCTTCTAGGAGAACTTCCAGATTTGGCACCTGGAATGTTCGGACATTGAACGAACAAGGGAAAGTGGCACAAGTAGCAGCAGAAATGAGGGAATACAAAATCGAGGTTCTGGGAATGTGTGAAACAAAGTGGAAGGGGGTAGACAGGAAGAAACTCATCACAGGTGAATTGGTGCTGTCCTCAGGACACGAAGACGAAAGTTCACACCACAGTGAAGGGGTAGCTCTTATGTTATCTAAAGAAGCACAGAAAGCACTCATTGAATGGGAAGCTGTGGGACCCAGAATAATAACAGCTATTTTCAAAACAGCTAAAAAGAAAATTCATGTCAATGTCATCCAATGTTATGCACCAACTAATGACAAAGAAGAGTCTGTGAAAGAAGCATTTTATACTAAACTACAGGAAATTATGGATAAAGTAAAAAGAAGAGACATCACAATTTTGATGGGTGACATGAATGCAAAGATAGGTACAGTCAATACTGGATTTGAAGAAGTCATGGGAAAACATGGGCTAGGAGTAATGAATGAAAATGGAGAACTATTCGCAAACTTCTGTGCTTCAAATCAACTGGCTATAGGAGGAAGCATTTTTCCACATAAGAGAATACACAAGGCAACATGGATATCACCAGACCATAGAACAGAAAATCAGATCGATCATATATGCATAAAGAAGAAGTTTAGATCATCATTGCAGGATGTAAAGGTATATAGAGGAGCAGATGTGGCATCAGATCACCATCTTCTGATAGCCAAAGTAAAAATGAAACTCAAGAGATATGCAACAATGCAAAATTATAGACAACAGTTTAATGTAGGACAGCTAAGAAATCAAGAAACAAGAGACAAATTTGCGGTCACAGTATCCAACAAATTCCAAGTGCTCCAACAGTTGGAAGATGTAGAGAATACAGAAGACTATTGGCAGCAGGTCAAAACGGTATGGAAGGAGACATGTGAAGAAATACTGGGGAAAACGGAAAGACAACAAAAAGCATGGATAACAACAGAAACCATCAATAAGATAAAAGATAGAAAAAACAAGAAAGCAGAGTTAAACACAAGCAAAACCAGAAGTTCCAAAGCCAAGGCTCAAGAAGTGTACACAGAAGCAAACAAAGAAGTAAAAAGAAGTATCAAAAGAGACAAGAGGAAGTATATTGAGGAGTTGGCAAGAGAGGCAGAAGATGCTGCAGCCAAAGGAAATATGAGAGAACTGTATAGCAGCACAAAGAAGCTAACAGGGAAATACAAGCAAACAAGTTGCCTCATAAAAGATAAGAATGGGAAACTGCTCAGCAATATACAAGAGCAAATGAAGAGGTGGACAGAATATTTTGGGGACCTTCTCAATAGACCAGCTCCACAAAACCCGCCGGACATCCAGCCAGCAGAAGAAGAGCTACAAATTAACGGTGAAAGACCAACGAAGGAAGAAATAAAGAAAGCCATAAAGCTTCTAAGAGATGGAAAAGCGTCTGGACCTGATATCATTCCAGCAGAGGCCATCAAAGCAGATATCGACACGGCTACAGAGATGTTATATAAATTACTTGGTAAAGTCTGGGAAAAAGAAGAGATACCAGCAGAATGGAAGGAAGGATATCTGGTTAAGTTGCCTAAGAAGGGAAATCTACAAGAGTGCACAAATTATAGAGGAATAATGTTACTATCAGTGCCAGGAAAGGTATTGAACAGGATTATCCTTGAGAGATTAAAGGAGTCCATAGACAAGAAATTGAGAGATGAACAAGCAGGTTTTCGACAAAACAGATCATGTACAGACCAGATAGCCACTTTGAGAATAATAGTTGAACAAAGTCTGGAATGGAATTCACCACTATACATCGGATTTGTGGACTACGAAAAAGCATTTGACAGTGTGGACAGAGAATCACTTTGGAAATTGATGAGGCATTATGGAGTTCCCCTGAAAATCATTAATTTAATAAAGAAAACCTATGAAGACATGACGTGCAGAGTTCTTCATGAAGGACAGCTTACAGAACCATTTGGGATAAGAACAGGAGTGCGACAGGGATGCCTCTTGTCTCCATTTCTTTTCTTGCTGGCAATAGATTGGGTTATGAGATCGTCGACAACACACAACAGAAATGGAATCCAGTGGACTCTGACTAAGCAGTTGGATGATCTGGATTTTGCTGATGATTTGGCTCTCCTGTCCCATTACACATATCTTGGCAGTAATATAGACAAAGTTGGAGGGACAGACAGCGATATCAAAATAAGAATACAAAAAGCAAGAGGAGCTTTCATTGCATTGGGAAATATATGGAGATCAAGAGAAATAGGATCCAACACGAAAATAAGAATCTTCAACTCAAATGTGAAGTCAGTCCTATTGTATGGCTCGGAGACATGGAGAACAACAAAGACAACAACCAAAAAGCTACAGACTTTCATAAATGGGTGCTTGCGTAGAATAGAGGGATTAAAATGGTATGACAAGGTTACCAATGTGGAACTGATGACAAGAACTGGACAAGTGCCAGTGGAACAAGAGATGAGAAGAAGACGATGGCAATGGATAGGACACACACTGAGGAAACCTGTTGATAGCATTACAAGGCAGTCCTTGTTCTGGAACCCCCAGGGCAAGAGAGGCAGAGGAAGACCAAGAAGTACGTTGGAGAAAGAGAGTTGGAAACAGAGGTGAAAATGATGAGGAGAACATGGAAAGAACTTGAGATGATGGCACGTGACAGAGGACTTGGCATGTGTTTGTTGAAGGCCTATGCTCCTTTGGGAGTGGAGGGTTATGAATGAATGAATGAATGAAAATGAAAGTGACCAATGATGATGATCGTTAGTTTATACACTTCAAAAGCTGCTTAATGTTTTCATAAGTTTCTTTCATATGAACTGCGTGACCAACTGGAATTGACGGTAACACATTACCATTATTCAACAAAACAGCTTTTAAGACTACGTCTTGGATGAATCAATGAAAAGCCTCCACTCTTCCGGTATGTAATTGATTTTGAGGGCTGTCATTAAACCAGAAATGTTTTTGTGGCACGCAGAAAGGTCACCCTCTTTGAAAAAGAATGTAATAAGCGGCTTCTGACGGTTCCTATACACAGAAATTGTAACATCTTCTGGCATGAGATTCCACTGTTTGCAATCTGGAATCCAAAAGCTCCGCCTTGTTCTTTGGTAAATTCAGATCTTTTACAAGATCATTCAGTTCACACCTTGGGTTATTAAGTGTGGTTTAGTCGATGTAGCTTGCTCAAAAATCTGGGTCTCTTGAGGTTGATGGTTCAGGACCACCAATGTCCTCTTCTTCATCAGTGGAAGCAGCTGAAAATGATTCTGGCACTTTGGGAACTGGTAGGTCATCGCCATGTGGTACCGGACGTATTGAAGAGGGAATGTTTGGATATTCCAGAGTCCATTTTTTCTTGTTTGATATGCCTTTCCCAATCAGAGGGACCATGCAAAAAGTAACAGTTGTTGAGATGATCAGTGGGCTCTCTCCAAATCATTGGGACTGCAAAAGGCATAGCTTGCCTTTTGCCAGTCAACTACAGTTTAAGATGTGCTGCACATGTATTGCAGCATATGTGTGGCGCCCAGCTCTTATCTTGATCTCCTATTCTGCAGCCAAAATACAAACTTACAAATAAAAAATACAATACCTTCTTAATCACTTTAGTTATATTTCGTTTTTGTGATACAAATGTTCACCTCACCACATATATAACAGAAAAATTATTAGCAATGTTCACACGTCCTAGGCATTTCTAACTACGATACTTTTGATAAGGACAAATGCACTAACTAATGGCAAAATTTTATCAGAGATAAGATATTTATACACAAAGGTGATGTAATCATAGGTAGGATTGCATCATCAACTTCTAGTTACATTTTTATTGGTCATTAGAAAAAAATTATGCAATCGCCCACAACAGTTGCGTTATATATATAAATTGACCGTAATTAAATAAACTAGTAGCATATATCTTGAAAACTAGAGCCAATCAACATTTTTTAATGTCATTTTCGTTTTCAGCACACCAAAATTAGTTAAGATCAGTTATTTTCATTTCTGGTACATTTTGGTTGTTGACTAGTGTTATAGTAAGTCGTCCACGTTGGAGTTGTTAAGTGTTGCGGATAAAAGTTAACTATTGCAGATGAGAGTTTATTTTGGATAAAAGTTAACTATTGCGGATAAAAGTTAGCTATTGTAGATAAAAGTTAACTATTGCGTATAAAAGTTAACTATTGCGGTTAAAAGTTAGCTATTGTGGATAGAAGTTAACTATTGCGTATAAAAGTTAACTATTGCGTATAAAAGCTAACTATTGCGCTTAAAAGTTAACTATTGTGGACCTAAATGCTCGACAACATAACGAATGCAGAAAGAGTGCAATAGATACTGCGGCTCTATTAACAGCTAGAGACAACATGAAGAATACGACACGCTTGCCCCTTAAAGTGGCATTGCCCGTATCGGAACTTGAAATATTAGAGGTATAAATGGGAAAGAAGAGAAGCTGGTGGAGGGAACGAAGAAGGCAAAATCAGAAATCCTGGCTCTGACGGAAAACGAAGAAAAAAGGGAAAAGGAGTTGTGGAACTCGATGGCGACACGTTGCCCTACAGAGGAGACCCCACAACCGAAAGAGCTAAAGGAGATGTAGGTTGTATTGTGGCTAGAAATCAAAAGGACAGCATCAAGGGATGGAACTTTGACTCGGAGCGCATTATGGTGCTAAATCTAAAGGAAGGATAAACCATAATCGACCTTGGGGTCATTGTGCATAGGCCAAATGAAGATGAGCGAACAGAAGACAAAGAAGTATTTTTCCAGCTGCTTAAAACGACAGTGGTTTCAGTGGCGGATTCAAGGGGGTGGCGACGGGGCGATCGCTCATACACTGGGACTTTGAAAAACCTTTGTTTCATATAACAACTCCAGTATTTTACCCCCATTGGGGGACTTAATGTAAGTAATCGTTCGGTCGGAGGGCAGACGAATTAAAACATGTCTGGTACTGGACAATGGTAAGTACCCTAAACGTTACGAACGTTGTTTGCAAGTAATTCTACGTGGCGGGATAATGAAAGACAATATAGAGAACCTTCATACAAAAATGAGATCAAAGACGGCTCCAAGGCAGACAACACAAGGGGACTTCACTCAACCCGCAAAAACAGAGCACTGTGTGACAAGTGGCGGATAATTTCTGTATCAGACGGCCAATCCCAAATATAAAAAAAATGTTATGCTATAACTAAAATAAAGTATAAATTCTTATCACATTTTGTCTCTTTCTAGTTGTACCTTATTTTTATGTAATTATGTAATAAATAGCTATATTTAAAAAAAAAATTGATATTTTTGAGTTACTGTCTAATAAAATTATAAAGTTGTCACGTTTTTTTAAAAATCAGTTATTTTGTTTTGAATTGTCTACAAGTATGCGTAAATAAGGTGAGATGAGCATTAATATATCTACAAGCTAAGAGAGCCAGAAGTTAAGACCAGGTATCAGGGGGTTATAGCTACAGTAGTGAGACACATAGAATAACAACTTAATGACGTGAAAACCTTCTGGCTTAGATTCAAGGACATCATAAAGACAGTTGCAGCAGAAGCATGTGGTGAAGTTTGACTTGGGAAGAAGGGAAAGAGGAAACCTTGGTGGACAGAGGAAGTTAAAGAGAAAAAAATAGAGAAGAAAAGGCATGGAAACAATACTTAGAGCCTAAAAACACAAAGGAAAACAAAGAAATGTAAAAAATATGTGATACTCAGAACAGAAGCAAAGAACAATATTCTAGCAGCGAAACAGAAACCCTAGGAAAAATTTGAAGAACAGCTGGAAAAAGATGCTAAAAAAAACATAAATTGTTATACCCTATCGAACACGAGGAAAGAAAACAGTGCCCCATTAATAAAGGACAAGCAAGACAAATTGCTTACTGCCCCAAAGGAAGTAATCGAAAGATGGAAAGAATATTTCTCAGAGCTCCTTGGTGGTAAGCAAAGTCAAGCCCCAGAAATGATAGCATCAGCGCAGAATAGAAAACCAATGGTGGCGAAGATGGTATCAAGATGGAAGAACTGAAGGCAGCACTTGAGAAAATCAAGACGGACAAAGCAGCAGGGCATGATAGTATAACACCAGAAATGGTTAAGTATACGGACGTAGCAGGTGACCTATTACTCTTGAGGGTCCTACAGGCAGCTTGGTGCCACAAGATCATACCAAAGGATTGGGAGATTGCCATCATAACACCCATTTTCAAAAACGGGTGACAACCGACAATGTGGAAATCCCTTATCAGTGTCACTGGTGTCACGAAGTGTATTCGCCTTCTTTTCTCTCTGTCAATCTTTTCTCATACCAATCATTCCATTTCTCTAAATTCTCTAGAATCTACCACGCGTAACTACACATCAGGAGATCTCCCATTTGCTGCGGGAAATAAATTCCTTTGTTCTACGTTTGACTGGCAAAACCACTGTGACCTTTTACCGCTGTGAACTTTTAAACCGCGCCCTGAATAATTAACAGTTTAGCCAATGGATACTGATCGCAGATTATTGTCTTTTGACCTTTGACCTCAGCAACCAAACGGAAACCTGGAGGATTTTGGCACTATTCTCAAAGCGCAGGTCTTTTCTCTCGCAGCCGGCAGACTGACCGGGAACAAAATGGTTGCTCCTAAGAAATACAGATTGGCCCGGACATTTTAAACAGCAGTGGTTGTGAGCGCAGCGATCCTACCAGGTTGTCATATCAGGTTGTCATACCAGAAGACTAAAGCATAAGCAGTGTTCTCAAGGCAGACTTACTCCATCCCAGCTGGTGATGCGCCCTGAGTCAAGACGGAGAAAGCAACTTGCCATCCTCCGAAACCCTAAAAAGAAACTTGCGGGACCTGGAGTTGCTGTGACATATTGAACCTGTGACAACAAGACTACATCAGCAATTGAGATGAGTATCTGAACATGCCAGCAGAACCACTACAGAATATTCCTATTGTCCTATGATTACAAATTAATTCTGACATGGTTCAGAAACATTCATAGATTAGGGAACATATAGAGTTGTATAGTTGAATATATTGTAAGATTCTATTTTCATTTTTGTAAACTTTACATAACCGAGTCTGTTGTTATTTTCTTTGTAATATTTAATTGGGTTGTATAGTTTTAATAACATAAATCTACACCCTGGGGGCAGAGCCAAAATTAAGAAACACTATTGGGTCAGGATATTTTTAATGTGGCTGGGCACCAAATCTCTTATCCATCTATATGTACTATACATAGTCCTTTGTAGGATATCGGATAAAGAATTTATCGCCTAGAGAATATCCTGTTTAGTTTCACCAGAATTCTTGTAGAAAGTTTTTTGAGTGGACTAATCCCCGAGGAGAGACTGTGCATTCAACTTGCAGTCTGGAAGAGTTTCCTCTAGAGATTATCTTTTATTCATTCCATTCAAGCTGTCCTATCTCCTCAAAACCATTTCGTCACACTGGGGGCTCGTCCGGGATCTACTTTTTTCATATTTAGACACTTGTCTGAGATATGAAAACTCTTATCTTTCCTAGACCACTACTGCTGTAGGTACTTGTCACTTATTGGTGTCCAAGTCTAGGATTAGATTAAAGAGGGGACATATAAATTACCCTAGACTAAATTACACATAAATTTTTACAAGAAAAACAGATTTTAGTTATGATATGAAAACTATTCTTGGTGGTACTGCTGGTTATTAGTTACATGTTGTTAACTAATATTTAAGTTATATTTTATGCATGCTGGTTTTAAATAACATAGGTTGTTAAAATACTTTAGTTTAGTTACGGCTATAGAAAGTATTAAGCCTGTATTTATTTGATAGTGAGTTAGAGATCTCATACTTGCTCAGCAAAACCACTGCTGTTAAAATGGATGAGATAGAAGGACTGAAGAAATGGACAGCGCAATCATATAAGATTGGAAAATTATCTGGCTTCTCGGGAAGTTTGCTGGAAAATTATGTCTCGGAACAGGTAGAATGTTTCATGAGCATAATGGGGCAACAGAACGAATGGAGAGCAAAATGCAAGGAAGAGAATGTGGAACATGAGAGACAAAGACAAGAAACATCCCTCCAGTGTAAGGAAGAACTGCAAGAAATGGAAACTCAGTTTCAACCTACAAAAATGGAATCCAGGGATAAACTTGAATCTAGGAATACTTATCATGCCACTCCTTTGCCAGTTGCATCACCATCTTCAGCGGTAAATATAACTGCACCACATGAAGCCAAGTCTATGTCTCAGAATTCAGGCTCAGACAGAGCAGAGGCTAGGATATCTAAACAGAGACCTCTAGACTGCCCTGAAAACAAGATTAAGCACAGCTGTGCAAATAATCTGAAGAGACCTTCCACATCCTCAGCAAAAACTCACAACAGGCATACCAAAAACAGCCGCACAAACAACCTGGTAAATAGGATCGCTCAAGTAAATAGGATCGCTCAACCAAATAGGATCACTCAACGGAAAAGGATTACGCAAACCTATGGGAAGGGAAGGGATGTTCTTGAGCATCACCTGTCGGCCACCCTACATCAGTTAGACTGTAGGCGCCAAGACCCAAACCCACAGACTTCATACAAAGCTAAGATCCCTACCATGGATGGGAACTTGACGAAGGCCCGGAGTGGATACAGGGATTCTCAGAATGTGGAGACTGCCACAATAAATGGAGAAGAAATCACCTGTTTGTATTATCAAGGTCTTGGGTGTGATGCCCTTGTCTCCGCCTCTGTCGTCGACCCTGATCAAGTCACCGAAGAGGATGTTGAGGTAACAGCACCCATGATAAACAACAGAAGGATGATTTTGCCTTTAGCTTATGTAGAAGTTAGGTCGAACTTTGTAAACGGCAAAGTAAAGGCCGCAATATTAGATGAACGAATTTACCCCATACCTCAAGGAGGGAAATATATCATCTTAGGAGACTCAGCACGATCCAGAGACGGCGTGACTGAACAGGCTATGGAGACTCCAATGCCTAACTCATCTTCCAATATTTTCACTGAAAAGTTGGAAGAGTGCAAAGGGATTGACCACCCCAGTGCACTTAATTCTGAACAAGTTTTGATAGTCTCACCCACTAACTCTTCCGCTAACACAGGAGAAATGGCTAAAGAGGAACATGAGCCTCAAGCACTTAGTCTTCAGTCAGTTCCGATAACCTCACCCACTATCTGGGATCAGAAAGTGAAGCGGGTTCAAATTTCCTTGGTACCTGGTGAGCAGGAACAACTGACAGACATATCTTTCTCTGTCACTGGAGAAACAGCGAAAGAAGAACATACACGCTCTCATACCTGGGGAGATAGGTATGTGTCCTTAGGCAGGTCAAGTAATATGACTAAAATAAGGTTGTGTATGAGGTTGGCAACCTCATCACGCAAAACTATTTGCTATAGACCGCATTGCAAGCAGAGTGTAGGCTTTAATGCAAGCTCTTTGCCAGGAGGCAAGCTACAATGTAGGGTCCACAAGGAGGAACATAAGAGAGGGAAGATCATACGAGCAGGATTACGTAACGTACCTCAACTCCTTGACAATGAGGAAACGGATAGACATGTGTTGATTACAGGCATACCGTTCGACAGAGGAAAAAGAGGAAACAATGGGATTGAATTTACAAGAGATATGAAACAGGAAGGTAGTAGCAGACAGAAGAGAATAGTCGGCTCAACTTAAGTTAGCCGTAGGCATAACTTTTAAAAGGGGGCCTATGTCACGAAGTGTATTCGCCTTCTTTTCTCTCTGTCAATCTTTTCTCATACCAATCATTCCATTTCTCTAAATTCTCTAGAATCTACCACGCGTAACTACACATCAGGAGATCTCCCATTTGCTGCGGGAAATAAATTCCTTTGTTCTACGTTTGACTGGCAAAACCACTTTGACCTTTTACCGCTGTGAACTTTTAAACCGCGCCCTGAATAATTACAGTTTAGCCAATGGATAGGGAGCGCAGATTATTGTCTTTTGACCTTTGACCTCAGCAACCAAACGGAAACCTGGAGGATTTTGGCACTATTCTCAAAGCGCAGGTCTTTTCTCTCGCAAGCCGGCAGACTGACCGGGAACAAAATGGTTGCTCCTAAGAAATACAGATTGGCCCGGACATTTTAAACAGCAGTGGTTGTGAGCGCAGCGATCCTACCAGGTTGTCATATCAGGTTGTCATACCAGAAGACTAAAGCATAAGCAGTGTTCTCAAGGGCAGACTTACTCCATCCCAGCTGGTGATGCGCCCTGAGTCAAGACGGAGAAAGCAACTTGCCATCCTCCGAAACCCTAAAAAGAACTTGCGGGACCTGGAGTGCTGTGACATATTGAACCTGTGACAACAAGACTACATCAGCAATTGAGATGAGTATCTGAACATGCCAGCAGAACCACTACAGAATATTCCTATTGTCCTATGATTACAAATTAATTCTGACATGGTTCAGAAACATTCATAGATTAGGGAACATATAGAGTTGTATAGTTGAATATATTGTAAGATTCTATTTTCATTTTTGTAAACTTTACATAACCGAGTCTGTTGTTATTTTCTTTGTAATATTTAATTGGGTTGTATAGTTTTAATAACATAAATCTACACCCTGGGGGCAGAGCCAAAATTAAGAAACACTATTGGGTCAGGATATTTTTAATGTGGCTGGGCACCAAATCTCTTATCCATCTATATGTACTATACATAGTCCTTTGTAGGATATCGGATAAAGAATTTATCGCCTAGAGAATATCCTGTTTAGTTTCACCAGAATTCTTGTAGAAAGTTTTTTGAGTGGACTAATCCCCGAGGAGAGACTGTGCATTCAACTTGCAGTCTGGAAGAGTTTCCTCTAGAGATTATCTTTTATTCTTCCATCAAGTCTGTCATACGTACACTTTCTCCCCTCTAAAAACAAAACCATTTCGCTACAACTGGTAAAATTTACTCCAAAATCCTGTAGCAGAAACTCAGATGTCTAGCTGAGCCATAAATAAATAATGTCCGGTCCAAAGTGGCCTCAGAGCAAACTGGAATGCTCAAGACCTTATCTTCACACTAAGACAGCTGAGTGAAAAGTCCCTTGAGTATAAAGGTTAGATGCATCTTTGTTTCTTGAATCTGGAAAAAGCGTTTGACAAGGTCCCTTGGAGCAAACTTTCGGACTGCTTGGCAAAGGAAAACATTCCACCACCTCTGATTCATGCTATACAGACTTCTATTAGTCGTGTAGAAATTATGTGAGAATGGCAAACCATAAGTCAGAAAAGTTCAGGACCACCAATGATGTAAGACAAGGTGATATTCTGTTATCTTATCGTTTCATACTCTTCATGGACGATGTCAAGTGCTTGCTGTGTGTACACATTGACAAATATGTATTACATACACATGGAGCGACAAACATGGCTCGTTATTCACAGCTAATGGTTAATTCACTAAACTCCAACACGTAGATACGATATCCGACGACTTTATTTCACAAACTTGAGTACAACACAATAACACAGGCAGACTGCCGCTTTGGCCATAAATCATCACGTAAGAACAGCACCATGTATGATGTACATAATTAGAACAGCATCTCAAGGAACGAATTTTACAATATCTCCATATATTTCCTATTTTTCTTCAATCATTTCGCCTTCACTCTACACGTAATCTCTCCTCGCTCTAATGTCTCTCCAATCCTTTTTTCCACACATGACCCTTTTCACACCTGACCAGTCTTCACCTCCACTTTGTTCACAACAACTCAGTCATGCCCGTGAACTCGACATTAGCGCTTACTGCTACTAATGCATTCATTCCCACAGTCAGACTTAACATTAACTCACTTCAACTCACAACTTACATAAACATATCTAGCTCCCAGCGGAGCATGAGTACTGACATTAATTCTATAAACCGTTCGTGACATCCACCCCTCCGTCTCCAAGTGAAAAACATAGTTTTTCACTGGATGGGTGGTAGATATCAGGAACCCAACCATCCAAAACCTATGATTACATATGTGGGCAAAATCTATAGCATCAGTGTGAAAATATGCCATCTACAAATAATCAATAATAACATTCTGAACAACACAAAAATAAAATAAAAAATTACAATAGAACGGAGTTGCTAGAAAAATACAACAGCAACCATATGGCAAAATTCATGCATCTCTAATTACACACACAATTAAAGGTGATAAACATTACATCAATTTCACCTAATTCTACTATACCGGAGGATATCTATTCTATAACCCTGTACTGGATACACAACATCTGATAAGAACTTAGCTTATACAAAAATCATGCAGAATACAGTTGACAAAACATTACTCATGTACAAGTATCAACTACTACATAGAAATGGTGGTTAACAAAAAACACACCCATTTACTACAAGCAAGTGTTCATAATCTCGATAACGAATCTGCAAGGACATTTAATTTACCCTGAATAGGAAAAACAGTGAAGTTGTACTGCTGTAACAACAACGACCACCTTGTCAAACGTGAATTTGGTGATCTATATGACTTAAGAAAAGGCAATGGACTATGGTTCGTTTCCAGCACAAAATGAGATCCTAACAAATACCTAGAAAGTTTGGAAACAGCCCAAATAATAGCTAAACACTCTCTCTCTCTCTCTACAGTGGCATATCGCGTATCAGCCGGAAGCAACTTCCTGCTGACATACATGACAGGATGTAGAAACCCATCATGTTCTTGCATAAGAGACACACCAATGCCCACTGCAGAAGCATCTGTCCTCAGTACAAAAGGCTTAGCCAAGTCTGGCAGTAGAAGAATGGGCTCGCTGGAGAATACAACCTTGATGTTCCTCGGGGTTCTATCACACTCTTCAGTCCAGACCACTCTGTTTGGCGTGCCCTTTTTAGTGAGTGATGTTAGAGCTGCCGACAATGAAGAGAACCTGGGGATAAATTTATGATAAAAATTTATCAGACCTAGTAAACTACGTATTTGTTTCTTTGTTTTTGGAGGTTGCAAATTCAAAATTCTTCCAACTGTCTGATCAACTGGTTTTAAAACACCCTGTCCTACCACATACCCCAGAAACGTTAACTCCTGAAACCCCACCTTAATCTTACTGGGTCTTGCTGTAAGGTGATGCACCCGAAGGCATGATAGCAGTGACTTCAATCCCTCTACATGTTCATCCCACGTGTCATGAAACAAACAGATGTCATCAATATATGGGATAACATCCTTCTGTCCCCTCAAAAGCATTCTCATCATTCTCACAAAAGTTGCAGTGGCATTCACCAGTCCAAAGCACATATAATTAAACTGGAAAAGACCCTGAGGGGTACAAAATGCTGTAAGTGGCCTAGCGCCTTCTGCTAAGGGAATTTGCCAATACCCCCTCGATAAGTCTCTTCTTCTTCTTTGATCCTTAGCCGCCGACCGTCAAAGCAGTCAGTGCCCATTACGCCTGGTGGCGTCTTGTATGGCAACAACACATTGATTCCACTTTGCTTGGTCGGCGGCCATCCTTCGTACAGTGCCCCAACTCTGGTTCATTATTTGCATCTCAGCCTCCACGGTCCTCCGCCAAGTTGTTTTTGGTCCGCCTCTCTTTCGTTTTCTTTCAGGGGTCCATAGCATTGCTGTTCTTGTGATGGCATCGGGGTTTCTTCTGAGGACATGGCCAACCCAGTTCCAGCGTCTGCCAGATATGATGGTGTGCATGTCCTCTTGCTTGCTCCGAGTAAGCAGATCTTGGTTGCTGATTATATTCGGCCAAAAGATTCGGAGAATTTTTCTTAGGCATATTGTGTGAAAAGAGGACAATTTCGACATTTCCTTCTCTGTAACTCTCCAGCTCTCCGCGCCATAGAGAAGCACAGAAAGCACACAGCTCTGATATAATCCTAATTTTGTGCTTGTGCTGTACTGAGAGGACTTCCAGATGTTGTTTAGACTAAAAAAGGCTGTTCTTGCTTTGTTCATTCTGTTGTTGATGTCTTTGCTTGCTCCGCCGTCTGGTGTTACTATGCATCCTAGATATGTGAAGGCATCTGTCTGTTCCAGTTGCTGATTGCTTACTGATATGGGCTCAGGGTTGCTCACATTGAGCGTCATGACCTCTGTCTTCTTTGGGTTGATGTTCAAGCCCACCTGCTGGCTATACTTATTAAGTCTATTCGTTTTTTCCTGGATGTGTTGATGGGAATGTGCTAGCAGTGCAATGTCATCTGCATATTCCAGATCTTCTAATGTAGAAAATGTAGTCCATCTTATTCTTCTTGGATTGCCTTCTGTTGTCTGGCGCATCACCCAGTCTATGACTGTTAAAAATAGTGTGGTTGATAAGGGCCATCCCTGTCGTACTCCTGTCTTCACTTCAGAGGTTAGGTTGCTCTGCCCAATGCTGCACGTAAAGTTGGCATAAAGGCTTTTTATGATTGCCACTATGCAGCTTGGAATTCCATAAGCCCTCAGTATTTTCCATAAACTGTCCCTATGTATTCTGTCAAAAGCCTTTTCAAAATCAACGAAATTAATGTACAACTGTCTTTGCCATTCTGAGCACTGCTCTATAATGTTCCTGAAGGTAAATATATGATCTACACATCTTCTGTTCTTTCTAAATCCTGCTTGTTCTTTCCTTAGTGTGTGGTCTACTGCTTTTGAGATTATCTTTATAATTATCCTGCCTAGTATTTTGCTGGGAACTGAGAGAAGAGTTTCGATAAGTCTAGTTTAGTAAAATATTTTGCCCCCGCTATTTGGGATAGGAGGACCTCTTGGTTGGGCATAGGTTCCGCATCTATCACTGTGACACTATTCAAGCGGCGGAAGTCTATACATATCCGTAGGGATTTATTCTTCTTCCGCTCGATGACCATGGGAAATGAGTATGATGATTCAGATGGGGAGATAACACCTAAGCGTAACATATCAATCACTTCTTTTTCAACCGCAGAAGTATCATGTAGTGGAATAGGATATGGTCTCATCCGGATGGGCTCTCCATAGGTCAGTTTAATATCATGCTCAACTAAATCAGTTCTTCCAGGAATATCTGTCAGCACATCTTGAAATTCGCACAGCAGTAACTTCACCTGTTTCTTCTGATGATGTGGGAGAGATGCAGAGACCTCTACATCTCTCTATGATTCTGAAACAACCATGGCAATGGTGGGATCCGGAGATTGACCTCCTCACCTTTCTCTCCATCTTCCTCGATGACTGCTGCACTAGCTACAGTAACTGTACTATCAAGAACAGCGTTCACAACTGGTTCCAGTTCAGTTGGACGTACTACAAATGGTTTTAGCATACTAATATGGAAAGTCTTCTCCTTCCCTCGGACTAATATCAGATAATCCACATCGGTAATCTGTTTCTTTGCTTGAAATGGGCCTTGCCAGCTCACTAGCAGGTTATTTTTCTTGGTAGGTAGCAACAACCATACCTCGCTGCCAGAACTGAGGGATACAAGTTTGCTATTCTTATTGACGTATGCTCTATACCTTGCACCCGATGTCTGTAATGCCTCACGTGCTATCGAACAGGAGGTAATTATGCGCTCTCGCATGTCAACGACATACTCATAACTTGACCTGACGATATCATCAGCATAATTCAAGGTCAGTAAGTCTCTCAAAATTTTCATGGGACCCCGAGGATTTGCGCCAAATACTATCTCAAACGGTGAGAATCCTGTGCTCTCCTGTGGCATCTCCCTGTATGCAAACAAAACTCCTGGTAGGTATCTATCCCACAATTGTGGAAAATCTCCTGCAACCTTACCTAGCATTCTTTTTAGTGTTCCATTGAACCGCTCGCAGACCCCGTTGCTCTGAGGATGATAAGGGGTGGTGAACACTTGGGTTTTGTCTAACAGTTTAGATATGTGTTTCATCTCTTCTGAAATGAATTGCCGGCCCCTGTCAGACAAAATCTCTTCAGGAAATCCTAATTTGCTAAATAAGCTCATTAGAGCCTCTGCTATATCCTTTGATGTGATGGATTTCATTGGCAATGCTCCAGGCCATCTCGTACATAGATCAACCAATGTTAGAATAAATTTATACCCACGATCAGGCATAACTGAAAGGGGCCCAATAATGTCTATTGCAACCTTCTAAAAAGGGCGAACTGCCAAATCTATTGCTACTAATGGTGCCTTAGGAGTCCTACCTTTCTGGCTTGTCTTCTGACACACTTTACACGACCGACAGTAAACCTTCACATCCTTATTGTATCCACGCCAGTAAAACTGGGACAACACTCTCCAGCGAGTTCTTGCAATACCCATGTGACCCACAAAAGGGATATCATGTGCTGTCCTTAAAACTGTATTCTTCAGTTCCACTGAAATAACCACTTGTGTAATGACTGAATGTTGCTCCGCAAACCATCTGATTAGAATGGAGTTCCTAACCTCAAACCAGTATCGAGCAGACTTGGTATGCCATATGTTCTTGGACTCAGCCAACCGAAACAAAGGCAGAAGTAAAATTTCTTGCCTCTGCATGTCTACAAAATCAGATGCTGTAATTCCAGCAACGTAGGCACAAAAGGGATATTACTGGGTTGCGATATCATAATATTTGCATCATCAGCCTTAGTCTGAGCCCTCGTCATTACTGCATTAGCAAAGAAATCATGCCTATTTTCCCACTCCTCAATATCCTGACTGGTGCAATCAGGAACCCCATTAACATTTGCAATAATGAGATCAGCGACGGGAGAGTCAAAGACGCATACTCGAACTCTACCCGACAAGAAAGGGGTGTCGATCTGCACAATCGCCAATGGATAGTACTCGACATTACCACCAAATGTAATGCATTTGGCCATCTTTCCAATATAATACGTATCCTTAATCAATGTTTTCCTAATGCCAATGGTTGTACAGCCCGTGTCCTTCAAAACAGATACAGGTTTATTCTCCACAAAACCTTTATGTAAAGTTAAGGTGCCATTCCCATCAACTGATGAAAGGCAAGGCAAGGTGTGGCCACATATTAAAATAGGCTTGCCATCAGGCTCGAACAATGGTCTGCACCCCTCACACTCCTCGCGTTTAAATGTATCAAGGACAGTAGCTGAATTTGCATGCTCAGTGTTTTCCTTTGGGCTCTCTTTTCGACTGTTTCTTCTCTCATTACAATTGGGGCAGTGGGAATCCATCTCTTGGCGCTTGTAAGGGCTTCTCTTTGGACTGCCATATAATTTTTCTTTGAGCTTTCATATGGACTTCTTTGTGGGTTGAAGGGACACCTCTCTGGGTCCTTCCCACACTGATAAGATAGATGACGCCTTGAGCCACACTTATAACAACCCCTTCTACTGTAGCCTGACCCAAAAGAAGGGTACGGTCTCTTAGGAGAATATCTTCTGTCCCCGTTCCATCTTCTATTTCCACCATCTTTATCAACATACCTGTCTAAGCTGCGGGCCCGAGGATGTATGTATGCCTTTTTTCAGTTTTGTCTTGAGCCAAACAAGCTGGAAAGGTCTCATCAACTATCTGTTTGTGAATCGGCTTCCCCGGTGCGCATTGACATACTGCTGCCCTAGCTCTGACATAACATTTATATCTTTTGGCTTTCGCTCTTGTAGAAAAGCCACTAACTCTGGATTGCAAGACGATAGAACCTTGTCCTGTAGCATAAGGTCAGATAGCCCATCAAAATCCTTCACAATACCTGATAGTTCAATCCACCTATTGAACAGCAACTTGATTTCCGCAATAAACTCACTAAAGTCATTGCTTGTTGTAGGAATAGCCTCCTTAAATCTTTCACGGTACCCTTGAGCTGTCAGTCTAAATCTTCGAAGCAGTGTCTCTTTCACCGTGTCATAATTCATGCGATCCTCTACTGGCAAAGCAAAGACACATTGTAAACTCCTTCCGGTGAGCAAATTATTGAGCAGAGATGGCCAATCTTCTTTCTTGACCTTCCAAGATACTGCTTCTTGTTGAAACCTTTCTAGATACACGTCCATCATATCGACGCCCTCAACAAATGACGGGAGTCGCAGCTTGAAAGGACGAGTAGACTCCTTAGTGGCTGGTCTAGAACAAGCCGCCTCAAGTTCCAGTTTCTTCAAAGTAATTTCTTTATCCGCCTGAATTTCAGCTTTCCTTGTCTCTTCCTTCTTTGCTTCCCTTTCAGCCTCAATTTCAGCTTTCCTTGTTTCTTCTTTCTTTGCTTCCCTGTCAGCCTCAATTTCTAACTTACTTAGATCTCTTTCCTCGTTGCGTTCCCTCCGTTCCTCAGCATCCGCAAATTTAGTCTCAGCCCATAATTCAAGTTCATCCCCTGATTTACCAAGTGCCTGTCCCTTGGTGATAAAATCCAAGAGGCTAGTCATCCTGCAATATTTTTCAACTATGATAACTATGAAAAAATGAATTAAGGAAAGAGAAAAAAAACGTATACCACCTGATAAGTCAAATGGTGTCTGGAAAACTATAGTGGATGCCCCTCCCCTATGAAGAACGTCTGTCATACACAACAGATTTTGAACAACTCTTCACACTGGGTCTACATACTGGGTCAATCTCTTGTATCAGTCTGTAGGCATTACACACTGTAATAGACCAAAACAAAATGTGTCTGCTTATGTTAACACAAATGGTATGATGATGATTGAAATGATAATCACAGAACACACGACACTACAACAACTGATAGGCCGGTGGAGAGGAAGTTATAGACCAAGAAAGTAAGAATAAACCTTATATTTACACCCAAACCTATCAAACGAACAAAAACAGGATATCGTAAAATAACTTATATACACGGATAGCAGAGCAAAGGACTGAGAATCGCGACAGAAAAACACCACGAAAGAAAGACTATTATACAAGACAATAAGTAAACAAACTAACCGCAAACAACTAACGCCAACAATTGTTCCACAGATTACACGAGGCTTCACAGCTTCCCAAGTCTTAGACAGATTGGGTTCCCTACAGCGAAATTTGTCTCACAAAACTTATTAAAGACGACATAAGGCAAATTTCTTCAATGAAGAAAGATGAATTGTGCTCACCACTCAAAATCACCCTTATACAGAAATCGAAATTAAATACTACCACACAATATGAACGAAACAAAAACAAAACACTGGACAATGAAGTACCCCAAGAGCTCTACTCGTGCACAGTGCAACAAGGGCAAACAGGAATGAATATATGAATATTTAACTAGTAACAAGAGCTAATATAAAAATAACATAAGTTTCGAGTACACTGTAGAAGTGATAGACAGAAGGAAGTCTAGATATGACGAAGCAAAATTGTCAAGTGCTAAAAGGAACTAATATCAAAATAAACTAAGTTTAGTACACCTTTAGATACAACAGATCATAGGGTTCAAATGTAACGTTAATTAATCTGCAAAAATGCTATTGAAGAAAGAATGGGGAAAAAAAAATAAAACCCACTATTAGTTCCGGGCAATAGCCTTATCAAGGAAAAAATAAATGAACAAATAAATTAATTAAAAGAAGTATAGCCTATATATATATATATATATATATATATATATATATATATATATATATATATATATATATATATATATATATATATATATATATATATATATATATATATATATATACAGTAGAACTCCATTTATCCGAACCCCAATTATCCGAACATCCAATTATCCGAACACTTTTTTCCAGGAAAAAAAAAAATCAGATGCCACAGTCACGTTAGACTAAAATTCTGAATCTTTTAATGCGGCAAACTTCAAATGTGTGCGAACAATTTGTAGAGAATGGGATGGCTAATGGTCGGTCGCTTACGTACAGGAAGTCAGTTAGATCATAAAGTCAGTTAATATCTGGTTTACCAATCCAGTGTACGTGTGCGTTCTAGGTAGAACACTGGCTAAACAGACAGTTCAACTTAAAATAATTGTGTCTGCTACTACAGCAGAATAATTTTGGTGTACAAGTATTTCTCTGTGCGATATGGCATCTTCCAGAAGGCCTAAAGCATATAAAAGGAACAGCAATGTTTTGTCAATTGAAACGAAAACAGAAATTATCAAGAGACTAGGACAAGGGGAAACTGTGTCTTCACTTGCGAGGATTTTCAATGTTGGGAAAGCTACCGTCTCTGACATCAAAAGTAACAAGGATAAAATTGTGAGTTTTGCATCGAAATTTGATAGTGAAAATGGGTCGAAGAAACGTAAAACCATGAGAAATGCGAAAGATGTGAAATTGGAAGAGGCTTTGTATATATGGTTTGTGCAAAGAAGAAGCAAAGGGGAACCTATCTCTGGTTCTCTGTTGTGTGAAAAGGCACTTCAGTTCAACAATCAACTTGACGGTCCGGTTCTTGTGCGTTAATTCACCGGTTAAATCAAATTCTGGATATTTATTACCCAAACTGATAACCGTACTTTTTCTTCACTGAAAAAGGTTGATTTCACATTGTGATTTGGGAGGCAAGTTAAAAAAAAAAAAAAAGCGTTTCTCGTGCATTCTTAGTTGACACGCTTACGACAGACCCGCCCTCACCCCCCCCCCCCCCCGTATTTTTTTAAAACTTTATAAACCAATAGAACGGAATTGAATCAGTTCTACAAGTTAACGGTATACAGGAAACAAGGGAAATCGCTGCCGTTGCCTTCTCTCACTCAAGATCAGAGTGAGGTACCCATTTACAGCTGGTTAGACTGATGCGTGACACCTGTTCCCTTCCTCGCTGCCGTTGCCTTCTCTAACTCAAGATCAGAGTCAGGTACCCATTTACAGCTGGTTTGACTGATGCGTGACACCTGTTATGAAGTGTTAGAGACTTCACCATACTAGGTCCAGCATCGAGAGATGGGGCCTACCTAGCTATAAATGGGTACTTAACTTTGAGTTAGGGAAGGAAAAGACAGTGAGGAAGGAAACTGGTCTCCCCACCTCTCGATGCTGGACCTAGTATGGTGAAGTCTCTAACACTCCATAACCAGCTGTAAATGGGTACCTGACTCTGATCCTGAGTTAGAGAAGGCAACGGCAGCGAGGAAGGGAACAGGTGTTACGCATCAGTCTAACCAGCTGTAAAAGGGTACCTGCCTCTGATCTTGCGTTAGAGAAGGCAACGGCAGCGAGGAAGGGAACAGGTGTTACGCATCAGTATAATCAGCTGTAAAAGGGTACCTGCCTCTGATCTTGCGTTAGAGAAGGCAACGGCAGCGAGGAAGGGAACAGGTGTTACGCATCAGTCTAACCAGCTGTAAAAGGGTACCTGCCTCTGATCTTGCGTTAGAGAAGGCAACGGCAGCGAGGAAGGGAACAGGCGACCCCACCACATAAAGCTGGGACCCAGTACATCGAAGTCTATAACACTTCACTCCCCAACGGCAGAATGTGCTACGTGACTACAACCTTACAAACGGCAGGCGTGTTTAAAAAAAAATTCTAAGCAACGGGGGAGGGGGGGAGAGGACAATGTGAAATGACACTTTTTCAGTCAAGAAAGAGTACGGTGCTCGGTTTGGGTAATAAATATCCAGAATTTAATTTAACCGGTGAATTAACGCACAAGTACCGACGGTCCTCCTGACTTTAAGGCTAGCCAGGGATGGTTAAGAAACTTTAAATCTCGTCATGGCATACGAGAATTGGAGATTCAAGGGGAATCTTTATCTAGCGATGCAACTGCCGCTAAAAATTTTAAAGCAACATTCTTGGCTTTTTTGGAAGAAGAAGGTTATTCACTCGATGATGTGTATAATGCCGATGAGACTGGCTTATACTGGAAATCATTGCCTCAAAAATCACTTGCATCTCAGCGCGAAGCAGCTGCCCCTGGGTTTAAAAAGTGCAAAGAGAGAGTCACAATTTTGGTAGCCGCAAATGCCAGTGGAAGTCATCGTTTACCGGTGCTAATGATCGGAAAAGCCAAAAAACCACGTTGTTTAAAGAATGTGACATGTCTCCCATTGTGTTACAAAGCACAGAAGAGTGCTTGGATGAATAGTGAAATATTTCTTGATTGGTATACAAATCAGTTCATCCCAAATGTGAAGAGGTTGAGAGAACAAGAAAAGAAAACTGGAAAAGTAATTCTTCTACTGGACAATGCACCATCTCATCCAGAGACGGATACATTGAATGCAGTTGATGCAAATTTTAAAGTAATTTTTCTGCCTACCAATGTAACAGCACTGATTCAAACAATGGATCAGGGTGTTATAGCAAAGCTTAAAAAGATGTACAAGAAGGAAGTCCTGCGTCGTTTATTGTTGGCTGAAGATGAAGAAAGTGTGGTGGCGTTTTCCAAAAAGCTTAATCTCAAAGACTGCTGCTATATGTTAGCTGATGCTTGGACCACCCTGTCACAAGATAATCTCAACAAGGCTTGGAGTAGATTGCTTGGGAAAAAAGGAGGAAATGAAACTACTGCAGTGGACACAAATGATGATTGTATAAATGAAGTTGTGGAACTGTTTCAAGCAATGCCCGGATTTTCGGACTGTGACAAAGATGATGCACACATGTGGCTAGAAGATGATAATGATTCTGGTTTTCAGTTTTTGAATGACGAAGAAATTTTGTCTTTTGTGCAAGAAGAAAACCAAATACATGTACTGACCGATGATGAAGACTCCTCAGAAGTACATGATGTACTTGTAGATTATGAAGAAAAACCAAAACGTCGACCAAGTCCTGAAGAGGCCTTTATAGCACTAGAAACAGCGATGGCTTGGTACGAGCAAGAAGATGACAGCTGTCCTACACAGCTTCTGCTGTTGAAGAGAATGCGGGACTTAGCAGCCAAAAGGAGACTATCCAGTTTGGTGCAAAAGAGGATTCCTCATTATTTTAAATAGTGGGCTACATCTGTGCAAGTACATATATACGTAAGTTGCGCCTGGTTTTGAATCGTTTGTAATGTTATTTTGAAAACATTTCTCTTTCTTAACAAAAATAATTAATGCAAGTAGTACATGCACTGCAGTGTAATAAAAGATTTTGGTGATACAGTGATCTAATACAGTGTGGGTATTATTATTACAGTACAAGTAAATATGTTTTATAGTGTATTTTCCTTGTGATGGTTAATTATTTTTAGAAATATGTGTACATGTACTCGATACATTATGTAATCCAATTATCCGAACATTTGATTATCCGAACGATGCTCGGTCCCATGGGGTTCGGATAAATGGAGTTCTACTGTATATATATATATATATATATATATATATATATATATATATATATATATATATATATATATATATATATATATATATATATAAGGAGATATACAGACGCACAAGTCAAGTAAACAGAAGATGGAAATTAACAAAATTAATAATAAACTTAACTTAACAATATCCTATGTCCGCTGCTCCACTTGAGATAGGCGCAGGCTTGGAGTCCCGGTGTTACAGCTCAATGATGGACACCACAAACAACACACTTCACGTTGCAACACAGCACAGTAAAATGTCGAAATCAGCTCCTACGTGCACCTCAGCTCTCAGTACACGATGAACCGGATCTTCTTCACTACTAGTCCAAGGGGTAGAAAAGGAAAATGCCTCTCTCATTGCTTACACCATCTCCAGGCAAGATGTTACGATTTCAGCCGATCACCCGCAACACAATGGCCATGTTATTCAGTTACAAGACCCAGCAGACGATCTTTTTCGTATCAAGTCATGCCGAACTACACAGCACAGATAAATTGAAAACAGATCAGCACACTCATCACGGGGCGGAATAACACAATATCAGTGCGCCGAGGTAAACAAGACTGATTACCGCCTTTCCTTACTTCGTGCTACTTTCAAAAATAACACTGTCGATTTCTTCAAAACTGTCCCTTCGCCTCTCCGCCAGTGATTAATCTATTCTTCGTTCTTAAATATTCAGTCCTTCTGCAGCAATACCATTGCTGACTATCACTGAAATGAAGATTTCAGTTTTGCACATTAAGTTTCTGTGACCTGATTAAAAAGAAATAGGCCTACTTCTCTGTTCCTCTTGATATAATTTTTCAACAACAATTCACGAGAAGGCGGAATTGTCAAAAATTCTGCAGAAAATTTGGGGTGGGTCCTCTCTTCCACTTACGAGTCCCCCAAAATTGTCAAGTGCTTGCTGTGTGTACACATTGACAAATATGTATTACATATACATGGAGCGACAAACATGGCTCGTTATTCACAGCTAATGGTTAATTCACTAAACTCCAACACGTAGATACGATATCCGACGACTTTATGTCACAAACTTGAGTATAACACAATAACACAGGCAGACTGCCGCTTTGGCCATAACTCATCACATAAGAACAGCACCATGTATGATGTGCATAATTAGAACAGCATCTCAAGGAACGAATTTTACAATATCTCCATATATTTCCTATTTTTCTTCAATCATTTCGCCTTCACTCTACACGTAATCTCTACAAGCTCTAATCTCTCTCCAATCCTTTTTTCCACACATGACTTTTTTCACACCTGACCAGTCTTCACCCCCACTTCGTTCACAACAACTCAGTCATGCCCGTGAACTCGACATTAGCGCTTACTGCTACTAATGCATTCATGCCCACAGTCAAACTTAACATTCACTCACTTGAACTCACAACTTACATAAACATATCTAGCTCCCACCGGAGCATGAGTACTGACATTCATTCTATAAACCGTTCGTGACAGACGATGTTATCAAAACATGTAAGGAGAGGACAAGAAAGTATTCAGTAGGGTACTGGAAGATAAGACAGGTCTGTATTTCAGAGCTGGCATTTGCCGATGATGTTGCCCTGATTGCTAAATCAGAGGCACACCTTCAATCCAACCTGCAAGTCTGGAAGGAAGAGCTGGAGAAGAGAGGGATGATCATCAGCAGCTTCAAAACAGAAACCACGGTGATATCACGAGAGAAAAGAAGACTTCAGATTAGGTTGGGAGAACAGGTTCTGAAGCAGAACTTTAAATACATCGGAGCTTTTATTGACTTGAGGGAAGGCATCTGTATCAAAACTGGCAAGATGCACTGGAACTGCCACGTAAAGTAGTACCTTCATGATAAATTGTGAACTGCACACCAGTAATTCTGCTTTACGTTTATTATTAAAATGCCCCGAACGGAATAATTCTTTTTGGGATATGAAGAGAAACTACATATACATGTAATTATGGCGGTGGGAAACCATTATCTTTGGTAACCGACGAGGAAATCAGGATTTTGTAGAAAACATCGCACAACATCACTGAAATTCCACGAAAGTTGCAAGTAGAAATGTGAACGCAGAGGTGGACCTCCGAGAAGGAAAGGGTTAGATCTAGACTGAGTATATAAGCCCGCTCAGATTCAATGCTGCAAAGACGTCCAATGGATTGACACGTGTCTGTCGAAGCCACATAGCCATATCCCATAGCTGAGAAAAGCAAAGCTGACTGCTGTGATAAACGAGCGGCAGGTCTTATCGTTGTCTTTCCTACCGTGTCTCGTTTCTTTCATTTTCAACCACATTCGCTCTTTCATCGTTATTCAAGTAATCTTTTAATCACGACTGGACTTTAAACTGTAATCTTTATTACTCGCGACTTGTATTTAAAGTGTAACTTAACAATCCTTTGATTCAGTTTCCCACAGTTTAAACACATCTGGTTTCATCATGATCTTGGGAAACACACCTGGCTATTGAACGATTTCTTTTGATACATAGGTCAGTGTAGATATCGTCAGACATACCTTCGTGGAGTTTCGAATATTTTGGAAGACATGCGGCTGACACCACATGATAGTCTATTCATGGTTATGCGGCTGTTTAAACAAATGAAGCTCATCGCACACAATAGACTCCGGGCATGGGATATCAAAGGCCCGCGACACAGACTACAACCTTTGTTTCCAGATGGTAGCCGATGGTAGAAGGATAGGACTCTTAGACATGATTAAAGGGTCGCCGCATGCATGTGAACACAACTGCCAGTGTTAAAAGTCTACGCACCATTCTTGATATAGTTATATTATTTGTGCGTTCGATTTATTCACGCACGGGCGTGCACAATGCAGAGTGTGAGTTGCTCTTGCGCACTGGTTACCTAGTTTAGGGGGCTATGACGTCAGGATTTTGAAAGGGCAAGTCGGACTTACTGTCCGTGTGTTGATATTTTATTCTTTACAATTCTGTGGAAGAATTGTTAATGGAGGATGGTTGGTCTTCATGTAGAAGCCAACATCCATTTCGATACGTAAGTTTTTGAGCCCTCGTTTTATTAATATGTTAATGGTTAAGTGAAGTGGCTACTCTTCGCTGGAGTCTAGCGGGAATCCATATTTGCTTGGTTTCTAGAATGGAACAGTGGAGTTCTTAGCCTCACTTAGATCTAGCGTAGTGGAAATTCCTACGAGCGAAGAATGTATTTGATCGTATTTTTTGAACATTATATTCCGTAATGCCAACGTCAAGGTATTGGCATATTGCAGAGAGGTTAGCCAAAGGCAGTCTATAACCTATTTGTATTTTTGATGTATAACTGCATGGATCTTATCAACTGTGTAAAGTATTGTAATGAGGAAGTCTTGGATTAAGACAAGTTTTGAATGGAAACGTCATTCATCAGTATGAAGTTATTCACTATGTCAGCTGTCCTTGAAGAAGGTCAACGGACATTGCCTTAACGTCCCACAGATAGTAACATTTAGTGAACTCAAATCACTTGGGTAGAAAAGGACTTTGTTTGTAATGGATCTGCAGGGATCTATAAATATTATCAGAAATGTACATTGTATCAGAGTATCACTACCATGCATAATTGTTGATCGTCCACATCAAAACAATGTATCGTCTTGTGAACGTCTTCTGTACCACGTAAATAAATTGTATGAACTTTTTACCAACGAGTTGAGTACAGTCCAGTATTGGCCAATTCGCCTACCACTCGTTGGAGTTTGTTGACCAGCTCTTTTGTCATATTTTTCATTGAACATTCGCGTCACGATGCTAGTACCCTGGTACACCTACCACTAGCTAACCAGTAACCTGAAAAGAGCTCAACAGTTTTGGCGGCTGCGTGTGGTTTGAAATCACTTTGTTTCAAGGAAGAGACCGTTCCCAACGTTGTTTCAAGATAATCGATTGTACGGAGAACACCATATTCTTCAACACGACCATGAAATCAAATAACGGTTACCAGAATGTCAAGACATCAGTGAAGCTGAGGATCAAGTTTTCAACAGTGAATGACTACATTGTTGGACCTCTATTAGTACAACAAGGCTCAAACGTACATCACTTGTATGCGGGGAAATTTTTTTTTACGGAACAAAAATCAGATAAGTGATAATATACTGATGTTTTGTACTTTCCACCGTTTTACGTTGAGCTGTTCTTTCACTCAGATATATGTCCACTAATATGTTATTTATGTTTCATGTTCTATGTTCTATGTTTATTGCGGGAGGTTGGGCAGGTGAAATATGAAGGGTAACATCCCAGGTTTATCTCAGGTCCGTTTCATATTTGGTCTTAGGGTTATTTGCAAACTTCCTGCAGTGGAATGTTCCGGCACCTAGGTGTCGAAGGATTCTAGGTCCACTGTGTCTGGTGGTCTGTGACACCTATCTGTTTAGCTGTAGTGTCAAGTTTTCAGTGTAGTTTTCGTAGTTATTTTTATCAGAAATTAATTTTATGATGTATCTTGTTTGTGATTATTGTCCATTCTCATCTAACTATCGTTGAGTTTTTTACAAACCTATGTTTATACACTGTCTTGTCAATTGTCTTGTTTAATCATCTTATCGCAGTGATCATTGCAACTCTTTTCGACATCCTATTTTATTTTCACATTTTTTATTTTATTTGATTTCTGCGATTGTTTTCACTTGTCCTTGATTATTTAGTCTTGTCGGTATTGTTTCTATTGTCTATCACGTTGTTGCTTTCATAACATTCCATTAAATAAATTACTTTATTGATTATTAATATATTTGACAATTATATGAGAATAATTAACCGTTCTAGGACAGGAACGAAGGCCACTTAGTATAGTAACAAGGATAATTGATCTACATTAATTAATTATCAGTTAAGAAAGTAAGAGTATTGTGACTACTTATAAAGCATAATGTATTCACTAGATTATTTCATTAAACAAGCGAAAGCTCTTCAGATACCTTCTGAAGGGGTAAGACAATTCGCTATGTCGGAATATAAAGAATCTCAAAGGTTGGAAGCGCAAAGATTAGAAGCTGAAAAATTAAGATTAGAAAATTGACAATTTGAAGCTGAGGAAAATGAAAAAAAAATGAGAAATTTAGCCACTGAATTAGAAAGAGAAACGATTTCAGCGTGAGGCAGAACAGAAAAGATTGGAGGCTGAAGAAAAAAGATTTGAAGCTGAGGCAGAAAAGAAAAGGCTACTTAAAATTGAATGGAAAATAAGAAAGAGATGCTGCAGAAAAAGAAAGGCTACTTAAAATTGAAATGGAAAATAAGCAAAGAGAAATGGAAAATAAGCAAAGAGAAATGGAAGAGAGAAAATTTATAGCTCAGGAAAATACAAAGAAATTTCAACTTGAAGCTGAGGAAAATGAAAGGAAACGACAGCATGATCTGAAATTAGCAGAGGCAGAATATGATAGAATTAGATTAACTCAGGAAGCTAATTCTCAGAGAACTTTCGAAGGCCAATCTTCATCCAGACATGATAATTTTAAGGAAGTTCACCTAAAATTACCTAAATTTAATCCCCCGTCTGACGACGTAATATTCTTTTTAGATAGATTTGAGGCCACTTGTAGGTCTTATAATGTGGATAAAGCACTATATTGTACATATTTATCCAGATTACTTACAGGGGATGCTTTGGCAGTTTATCATACTACTAGTACTAATGAAAAGAATGATTATGACGCTCTTAGAGCTGCGCTTCTTAGGAAATACCAAATGACGGAAAATGAATACAGATTGCGTTTTAGAACGATGTTACCGCAATCTGGAAAGAACTTTAGTGATTTTCTTTCCCAAATACGGCTAACCTTGGAAAGATGGATCGAGTTGTCCAAGATAGAGAAGTCGTATGAAGGTCTTTTCGATTTACTGCTGCGCGATAAGGTGCTATCGTCAGTAAATCCAGCATTTCTTGCATTTTTGCACGAACGGAAACCTTTATCTATGAAAGATCTAGAAGAACATTCTAAAAATTTCTGCACTGCTCACCCATCCATGGATCTAAGTAATGCACAGATTAAAAGTGAATTGCCGGTTGCTTTTGCTATGCAACAAAATAATTTTCCGCGCCATCGTTCATTGAGTAACGACAGATACTTCAATAAGGGAAATAATGACAATTTCAACAATGGTAATTTTTATAAGGGGAAGCAATTTCAACAATCTGCTCCATTTAATGTTTCTTGGAACCAATCTCATAGATCGCGAGATTTTGGTAACAATAATTTTAAATATAATCAAGGAAATTATAATAAACAAAACTGGCGATCAAAATCTCAGGTTCCACAAAATAGACAAGGTTCTTGGAATAAATCATTTAGCCAAAATCACAACAGTAAGGACATTAATTGGCGTACTCATTCAGATTTTAACTCAAGCAAAAATGGTAATTATAGCAATTTTAATGCCAATAATCAGAATCGATCGCGACGAAGAGATAGATCTTCGAGCAATACACGTAGACATTCTAATGTCGCTTTAAGTGATACACAGGCTAACAATGAACAGGGTAAAGATGCTGATACTCATAATGCCATGTCTTGTTCTCTTGATTTTAATCAGGTAAAAGCTTGTCCAGAATGCTCGACTCTTTTCCAGCCCAAGGCGATTACGACACTGCGATGCGGACATATTTTGCCGAGTTTACCTGCGGTCTGTACGGCCACTTCTGTGTCAGTACACCAGGGACAGGGTTCTCTTAAGTTTAACAAAGGATATATAAATTCCATTCCTTGTTTTATTCTTTATGATTCAGGCTGCAGTACTGTCGGAGTGCGGGCTTCGCTGATCCACCCCTCGTGCGCTACCGGCAATACTGTGAAGTGTGTCACTTTTGGAGGCACTGTGGAAACATTTGCCACAGCTATTATTGATTTAAAAACTCATTTCTTTTCAGGAAAGATCCACGCCTGTCTCCTTCCAAACCCAATTTGTGATGTCATCCTGGGTCGCATACATGGTATAACAGAGTGTACCCCTCAGCAAATTACTGCATGGGAAGAGCGACATATTCAGGCTGCAAATGCAGTAGTGACCAGAGCGCAAGCTACTGTTATGTCGCATGATACACCTGCTGAACCTACAGTTCATACCACTTGTGATGACGATGCTCCTATTTCACGGGAGTTGTTTGCGACGTTACAAAAGAATGATGATTCTTTAAAAAAAAATTTTCAGTATGTGAACAAAAAGAATACCAGCAACAAACTTGCAAAATCTAGACATGACTTTATTCTTAAAAATGGGATTTTAGTTAGATTGATACGGGAAAAGGATTCATCCTTATGTTCTCAGATTCTAGTCCCGTCTTCTATGAGATCTCGGATATTGCGACATGCTCACGACTCGCAATGCGCAGGCCATATGGGTTTTTCGCGTACCAAATCCAGAGTGCTTTCTGCATTCTACTGGCCGGGCGTTCATAGAGATGTTACTCTCTATTGTCGTTCATGTTTGATATGTCAGGAGGTTAAAGTACGGGGTCCATTTCATGCGGCTCCTATTCAAGCTGCGGACATCCCGATTAGACCATTTGACAAAATGGCTATTGACATCATTGGTCCGATGCTACCATCTGCCAGAGGACATACGCATATCCTTACTTGCATTGATATGTGTACTCGTTGGCCTGAGGCCATCCCTCTGAAGAACACTTCATCTGCCAGTGTAGCAGAGGCGTTGATGTTGATCTTCTCACGCATAGGTTTTCCGCGGAAGATCTTATCGGATCATGGTGTCCAGTTCATTTCTGAATCCATGTCGCAAGTTATGAAGACATTAGGTATAGACAGATCTCTTAGTTCAATTTACCATGCCATGTCCAATGGGTTAATTGAGCGTCAAAATAGGACACTCAAGCAGTTGTTGGGTAAGATGACTCAAGATCACCCTCAGGATTGGGACCGGGTCCTACCCGCTGCTCTCTTTGCGTATCGCGAAGTGCAAAATCAAGCCACAGGTTTTTCTCCATTCCAGCTTGTTTTTGGCATGCAACCACGTGGACCGATGTCGTTAATCCACGACTTATTGGTTGAAGAGAATATTGAAGAGGAAACTCAATCCTCTTATGAGTATGTGATCTCTTTGAGAAAGAGAATCATAGATGCTTGTAGACTAGCTACTGCATCATCTGAACAAGCCAAAGAAAAAGCTCGTCTATTTGCAAACAAGTATAGACGTCTTCGCCAGCTTCTCCCTGGTGACGAAGCTTTTGTCTTACTACCTGCTCATAACAATCGTCTATTAATTACTTGGAGAGGTCCTTTCAGGATCATCTCAAGAATATCCGATGTCGACTACATCGTTGATATTAATGGTAAACATAAAACCTTCCACATTAACATGTTGAAGGAGTATTACTCACGTCCTGATTATCTACAGTCAGTGTTCCAAGCAACTGACGATCCTACACCTCCTATTCAACACTACTCTAGTTTGTCAGTCATCCAAGAAGAAGAATCTTCTTTCGATGATGTACAACTGCCAATACCAGTTGTACCACTTCATTCCACTGAGAATTGGAATGATGTTACTATCTCATCTACTCTTTCGGCTGATCAACGTCAGCAAGTCTCTAATATTCTACACTCGTATGAGGATGTCCTCACTGACATCCCAGGTCATACGTCAGTTATCCAACATGATATTATTCTGACTGACGATACGCCTATTAGAGTTGGCCCATATCCTATCCCTTTACACTTTCGTGATAAGGTTGATAAGGAATTGGATGAGATGCTTCAATTAAATATAATTGAACCATCTTCATCACCATACTCTTCATCTATGGTGATCATTAGGAAGAAAGACAACAATATTCGTCTTTGCGTAGATTACAGGAAATTAAACAAAATTACAAACTTCGATGCGGAACCTTTACCTCTCTTAGAAGACTTATTGGTGAAATTAGCTCATTCGACATTCTTTTCGAAATTTGACCTCTCTAAGGGCTACTGGCAAGTGCCACTCACACCTAAAGCAAAGCCATTCACCGCTTTCTCGACACCACGGGGCCTATTCCAATGGAATTTTATGCCATTTGGTTTAGTTAATGCGCCAGCTACCTTTGTACGCATGATGCGCCGCGTACTGTCTCATCGTCCCGATGTCATTACTTACATAGATGACATCTGTCTTTTTAGTAACTCATGGGATGAACATATTCAGGGATTAAAAGCTTTACTTTCTACTTTACGGGGTTATAACTTAACAGCGAAACCTTCAAAGGCATTTGTCGGTTTTCATGACATCTCCTTTCTGGGTCATCGTATAGGTCATGGTTTGATGTATACAGAGGACATTAATATCTCTAAGATTTTAAACATCTCAGCACCTAAGACAAAAAAACAAGTGAGATCTCTTTTAGGACTAATACAGTTCTACTCTAAGTTCATTCCTCATTTGTCTACTATAACTGCTCCTTTTTCTTCGTTACTGAGAAAAGGGACAGCTAACGTAATCCAATGGTCTAACGAACATCAAATCGCGTTAGATTCTCTTAAATTTTTTTTTTCAAATGCTCCTGTTTTAAGGTTGCCTAACAAAGATCTCACCTTTATTCTTCGTAGTGACGCATCTTCTTACGCCATTGCTGCGGTGTTGATGCAAGAATATACAGGCACCTTGTTTCCAGTCATGTACGTTTCGAGAAAATTTACGACGAGCGAAATGAAATACTCCGTCCTTGACAAGGAATTGCTTGCTTTAGTTTGGTCAATCACAAAACTGGAACGTTATTTATTGGGCTCACATTTTGTAGTGGAAACTGATCAAAAAGCTCTCACAGCACAGAACACTAAGGACGTTAAATTTTCAAAGTCCACAAGATACGCGATAGCTCTCCAGCCATATAGCTTTGAAATTCGTTCAATTCCTGGAGTGAAAAATGTGTTTGTTGACTGTTTGTCAAGATGCCCAAGCGAACTTGTCCAACCTAAACCACTTCCAGATGTTGAAACGTCCTCACAGATAATCGGTCAGATATAATATGAGGAACTTTATACGGTATCATTTGTTGAACCTCTATACATACTTTGTATGGAACTGAATTATTCGTACCAGCATAAGTTCCAGGATATACTTACTTTTTTGGATTATAACATAACTTCTTGTGTAGTAACATTTTATTAGTACGGAAACATTGTTAATAGTGATAAATAGATAGTCAATATTCTTATGGAACATATTATATTACATATTGTGTTAGAGAATATCTTTTCATCGTGAATGGAACAGTAAGAAACATATTCTCGTCGTTTATTAACTAGTCTTAGTGGAACAGTAACACTGAGTAAAATTGCTATTACTTAAATAAATTAGTAATTAGTGATTTATTTGTAATTAAGAACTATATTAATTAGAAGGAATCAATTTAAGCTACTTAAGTAATTGTAGAGTGCACATTAACTAACTTTAATAGTTGTGTCTCTTTGTACTTATAGTTACTTCTCATGGTACATGATCTTTCAACTGTTAGATAACTAGTCCACCTTACTAATGTTAGAAACATTAAGGGTGTTGCTTTCTTAGCGTGTTTAATTATGCTTTGTTTCACTTTGCATGTTTTATTTTCATTTTTCTGTTTTTTGATTCCCTTGTCATTGATTACCATCATCGTTGTTTTTCATTTTCATTTGAAATCATATGTTTCTGGGTTTTTGAAAATTTAGTTAAATGTTTTTATCATCCTTTTGGTTCTCATTTCCAACTTTCTTTTACTTCGAATTTCACCACATCGTTCCAAAGTAGGTCGATTGTGGATGTGTGCTTTA
This sequence comes from Oreohelix idahoensis, assembly GCA_024509875.1. Lineage (NCBI taxonomy): Eukaryota > Metazoa > Mollusca > Gastropoda > Stylommatophora > Oreohelicidae > Oreohelix > Oreohelix idahoensis. The sequence goes on from JAMPIV010004365.1 coordinate 438,038, forward strand.
ATACATACTTTCATTTAGTTATATTGATTTCCATTTAATATTCTTTTTCTTAATATTGTATAACATTATGACTTTGATTTATGTTCATAGATGTCGATGTAGTTTTGACTCACCTCTCTTGGGTACTTAGTTAAAAAAAAATTAATAGAATTAATTTTTTTTAAGGGCCGGTGATAAGGAAGGTGTTGCGTGCTTTTTACATAGTGGGCAGTCTCTGGTCCTGCCAGTGTTAAAAGTCTGCGCACCATTCTTGATATAGTGTCACGTGACCGATAATTTATTTTACCATTTCGTTCCATATGTTATTAACTTTTTTAATGTTCTGTTTCCCTAGACATTTTGTATTCTAATTTTCTTTCATTTTCACCTTCTCAAACCCCACCCGAGGTGTTTACGTTCTGGCTTTCAGTAGAAATCCCCCACTGGTCAGAAACGGTCAGCGCAGCGGTAATGTTACATCAACGCACCGATGGCTCGCTTGACCAGAGAAACATTTCTCCGGTCGCTCTAGTGTTTGATCACGAGCGAAGACGGTTTCTGTGAAGAAACGGTCCGGCAGGGGGAGATAACCCGCTGCTAGTCTTTGTTGTTTGCCCTTAGATGAGCAAAGAGCACATAATATTATGATTGTCTCTCTGGGGGAATTTTCGCAAAGTTGTTGCTTCTGAAACCTTTGTCTTACCCGGTATTACGCATTACGCCGATACATCTGTAGAATCAGGCTATGCAGGTGTCCCGGGTAGAATGGTTTGTAAGCTATAAGATTTGAAGTTTTACTACGTCAAACACACTCGTAGAAGATTCCTGGCCCGAGATGGACCATCATGAGAATTAGGCAGACTTTAACAGAACTAAAATGTTAAGGCCTTTCTCTAGTCATTTTCGGGTTTCAGGGGATACCGAATTGCTAGTCTAGTTTCCAGTCAGACGAAGAATGTCACCGTCTCTTCGTTCTAGAAGGATTCTGAGGATATCTAGCTCCACGAGTGTCACAGCCATACCTGAAACAACAACCCTTTGTCAACGCCATTTCCCTCTCACGGGAGTTCAGCTCACGCATTGTGAAAGCATGTCTATAGCAGAATTCAATTCACCAGTCTCTGTATGCCTAAACAGGGCACTCAGCCAAGCTACAGTCAACCAGCCAAAACCGGATTTAAAGCCAATTCTAGCGCCGGATAAGCACGCCTTGGGATCAGTTGTCCTCAAGTGACTTCGTCCCATGGCTTATTTCTGGATTATGTGGAACCTCGCACTTAGGAGCGGCCAGCCAAAGATAGACAGAGTTCCAGCCCCACTCGCGCCAGTAGGGGGGAGTCACCAACGATAGCGCCTATACAGTGATTTTATTCAGGTTAATTCCATCACCGATGGAGGATATATACGAAAAAACCACTTACTGGAGCTATTCCATTGGTCCCCGAAAGCGGACAGGCTGTCGCTAAGTTCATTCAGTTGGTCAGCAGGAGATAAACAGCGTCCCCCAGCCCACCTCGCGCCAGTAGAGTCACCAACGGTACCAACAAGGAGTTTTGTAGTCACCAACGTTTAGTACCAACAAGGACAGTTTTGTAGGCTTAGTCCCTCACGAAGGATCTACATATAAGACACTGTCTGGACTATTTCATCTGGTTCCCGAAAACGGAAGGACTGCCACTCGATTATTTGTCTCTCTGTGTTCTACAGGTTCATGTCGGTGGTCTGTGTGTGTGTTTGTTGGTGTATTTTGCGTATTTGATGACTATTGATGATTTTGATGACTATTGATGATTTTGATGACTATTGATGATTATTGAGATTGCTGATGATTTTTTTGATGTCATTTATGATGTTATGATGAGATGCATTATTTCATGCTTGTCTTCATTTAATAAAGTTTACTCATTTATTAACGCGCTGTTCACGACCCTTTCATCCATATTTACATTTTTAGCTCTTTACTAGAATCTCTATGTATGATAAGATAAAAGAGTGAGAGCAGGAGATGCTTAGACAGTAAAAGTGAGTTGAGGCTTGGAGAGAGAGATCATTTTGGTAGATCTTCTTCCAGGTTGTCTCAAGTCCATCTCCTAGTTGAATTAATTGTGCGTTCGATTTATTCACGCACGGGCGTGCACAATGCAGAGTGTGAGTTGCTCTTTGCGCACGGCTTACCTAGTTGAGAGGGATATGACGTCAGGATCTTGGAAGGGCAAGTCGGACTTACTGTCCGTGTGTGTTGATATTTTATTCTTTACAATTCTGTGGAAGAATTGTTAATGGAGGATGGTTGGTCTTCATGTAGAAGCCAACATCCATTTCGATACGTAAGTTTTTGAGCCCTCGTTTTATTAATATGTTAATGGTTAAGTGAAGTGGCTACTCTTCGCTGGAGTCTAGCGGGAATCCATATTTGCTGGGTTTTTAGAATAGAACAGTGGAGTTCTTAGCCTCACTTAGATCTAGCGTAGTGGAAATTCCTACGAGCGAAGAATGTATTTGATCGTATTTGTTGAACATTATATTCCGTAATGCCAACGTCAAGGTATTGGCATATTGCAGAGAGGTTAGCCATAGGAAGTCTATAACCTATTTGTATTTTTGATGTATAACTGCATGGATCTATCAACTGTGTAAAGTATTGTAATGAGGAAGTCTTGGATTAAGACAAGTTTTGAATGGAAACGTCATTCATCAGTATGAAGTTATTCACTATGTCAGCTGTCCTTGAAGAAGGTCAACGAACATTGCCTTAACGTCCCACAGATAGTAACATTTAATGAACTCAAATCTCTTGGGTAGAAAAGGACTTTGTTTGTAATGGATCTGCAGGGATCTATAAATATTATCAGAAATGTACATTGTATCAGAGTATCACTACCATGCATAATTGTTGATCGTCCACATCAAAACAATGTATCGTCTTGTGAACGTCTTCTGTACCACGTAAATAAATTGTATGAACTTTTTACCAACGAGTTGAGTACAGTCCAGTATTGGCCAATTCGCCTACCACTCGTTGGAGTTTGTTGACCAGCTCTTTTGTCATTTTTTTCATTGAACATTCGCGTCACGATGCTAGTACCCTGGTACACCTACCACTAGCTAACCAGTAACCTGAAAAGAGCTCAACACCTTCTCATAAATAATTAATTAGATCAGAAGATTTTCCTCTAAGATGATAGGAGGTAATTGATAGTTCATACTTCACCTCCTTCTAAATTGCTAGATTATCACTACACACTTGTCATATGCATTTCATGTGTGGTGAATTAACACCGGGGAGGTTAATGAGGTAAATGCAAATATATGTGTCTACAGCGTGAGGTCAAGCTATGTAAGACCCTGAGTCTAATAGTTAAAATGGTGTTGATGAGTTCTCAGGGGACCTAACGCTACCTCCCTCAGATCTCACGCTGCGAAATATTTTTATCTATTGTGGGATGTTTGTTATATGGCTACGTGTCTAGGGTAAGGCAAGTGTAGTGATCAATGCCAGAAAATAACAACCACAAAGTTAACTTAATGAAAAGTAAATCAACAAGACTGGGTTTAAATTTAAAATAGTATGTTACAATTTTAATTTCCTGTACCGCAAATCTTTTGGGACAGGAATGTTTAACTTAAAAAAGGAAGTGTGTTTATATACAACATTTAACTGAATAGGAAGGACATCTTGTCCAAAAATTGTCACTACTATAATGTTTTTAGGATTTTATTCCTTGTTGAAACCATACAGTCCTATGAAGTGTCACTACTGGGAGAGACTGGGTTTCTCATCATATCACAAACAGTTTATATTATCGTGTGGAGAATACAACTTCATGAATTTACATAAGCCCGCACTCTTATGGCTTATCTTTGAATCCTTGGAAGATCGATAACTTGCTTGAAATTATACCCTCGTTCAATACAGTGTTCTTTGGAGGCAGGTAATATTTCACATTCAAACACACAGCATGGTGCTTCGAACTCTGCAGCTCCAGGTTTTTGGCACACTGGTCAATATTTGATTCAACCCTGGAACAAGAGGAACAAGCCTCCCTAAGTACACTAGTTATGTATCTCCAACACTAACAAATTTAACATCATAAACATGTAATGTGATCAGATAAAAGAGCTAACCAAAATTAGCTACAGTCCCTAATTTTATTTGTGATTGCTTCATACTCAGGGGGTATCTTCTTCTCCTCCCCACATGGTTTCAACGCCCCTGTCACTATAATCTCTGTTATCGGCAGTATCATCAGCTGGGTACAATCTTTTCTTTTCTCTCTAGTGAGTTGTTAACTCAGGTAGTATGACATTCAATTTATTTTTAAAAATTATTATAACAATGTGATCTGCAGTAGACATCCAGTGATTTCTGGTCTTACAGTCTTTATATATATATATATATATATATACGTTTCCAACACAATGTACTCTTATTTGCTTCCTAATTCTACTTAGGCATGCCTGTGCTCCTAGTATGTCGCAAGCTTCCACAAAGGCAAAATGTCGTACAACCAAATTTTGTGTGGGCGCCCTATCTGGGTTTGCCTGTACATATTAATAATAATATAAATACATTAATAAAATTGGTCATCTTACCGCAATCAATGAAATATTTCACAAGTATAAGGTTAACTAGCGATCAATGGCACACATTCAGATCGCCGAAGTTCCAAACTGCAAAGGCAACTGGTCACAACTTTACTTTGCGTCTGCTCTTAACCTTTCTTGTAGAAAAAAATTTTGCAAGTGGCACTTATGCTTAGCAAAACATTCGTTTTATCCCTTCTACTGCATAGACTAACCTCAACCAATGAAATCAAGTTACTCCAATTTGAGCGTTCAAAAACGCGTCCCCTAAAATGTACTCCGAAGATTTTCAAAGTTGAGCGGTTATCACTGTGTATGTCTGTATGTCTTCCATTTCTATTTTCTTCGATATCTCCGTTATTTTTAAAGTTATTTTAAAAATAGAAAGTGATTATTAACCAGACAATTGTCCTTTATCTAGCCAGTATATTTTCAGTTACTTCTTTATCATAGTTTTCATCTTGGTACTTTTCTTCTTTCTTCATTCAGAACCTATTTTTACTCTAAAGTCAGATAACATATCATAGAAATTAATATGGGATTCTAATAAACAATATTATCGTTTCTATTCTTTCCTTTTTTATTTCCTTCTATAGAATCCATTACATTATCTACGTTTCCTTTGCCCCCTTTCTCTACCCTGCACACAATTGGTTCGCTAGTTTCAGTTTCAAAATGCTCAAGTTAGGTTTTATTTTGTCACTTTAAAACATCCTCTTTCCTCTCTCTCTCTCTCTCTCTCTCTCTCTCTCTCTCTCTCTCTCTCTCTCACTTCAAACGTGATAAAAACATTGGTTTGCTGCCAATTGTCTATCGGTTGTTTTCTAAAAATAGTACGGGTATAGAAAAAGTGGGGGTTTTGGGGGCGGGACTTGCCCGCTGGCTAACGAAAGATTTAAATGCTTTAGTTTAAACCTTGGCGGTAGTGGAAAAAAATGTGCCCTAACAACCGTTGCTTAGGCTGTTTTTTATTAATAGATTCTAAGACTGCGTTTGCGGGTGGTAACCCTTTGGAACGATATTAGTAAAGAAAATTCAAATACTGTGTCCAATTCTTAGTAACAGTGTGACCTTGGTCCTCAACGTTTTTTTTTCAAATCTACTAGTGGGGTTATAGCGGAAAATTTACGTTACTAGCTTTTTTGTTTTTTTTTTTTTTTTTTTTTTTTTTTTTTTTTTTTTTTTTTTTTTTTGGAAAAGAGGAAATTGAGCGGGGTGTAAAAAAGGAGTGATTTTATCACATCATCTCATACATAATTACTAGAGAATTGAACTCATCATTAGCGAGGAGTAGTATAAAAGAAAGTCAACCATTGATATTAAGTGTGAAAACTTACGAAGACTTTTGTGTGTCTTCAGTCCAACAGAAGTCTGAGTCGACATATTACGTGTTGAACGTCTAACCAGAAAGAAGCTAGCAAAGTATACGTCTGGATAGCAGAATTCGACTTTAGGACATTCTTAACTTCCTCAGTTAAGAAGGAATAATTCTCGTCCACATTTACAAGGTGGTCGCCGCATTTTTATTCACCTGTTATATCAAGTTCAGCTCCCTCGAAAGCTTACCACCTGAGTCAAGCTAAAGAGCTCAAAGGGTGATTCTCATTTTTATACCAAGTGCAACGCACTCTTAAGCGCAGTTCATGAAGCAGACTCCATAGTCACAGGTTGAGTCGTATATACAGACATCAAGTGCAGCTTACTTCAAAGTATATCTTGAAAATCAAGCGTACATACTCAATGTGATAAGTCTACATGCCAAGATCATTTCGTGACTATCTCCAGTCTGGCCAGTACCATTCGGAGATCAGACAACAGACATTTTTCAAACGATAACTGTCAACTGTTTTTCATCGCTACAGAAATATTGTCAAACATTGAAGGACTGTATATGTCATCAGAACGTCCTCGTCTTAGAGATAACACACTCAACATAACTTATAAATATTACATCATCATTTCGCTTCACATAGGTTTTTTATTTTATTTAACTAACGATAATATTAATATCTCATTTGTGTGTTTTTTGTGTAAATCGTCTTTCATCATCATCACGTTCTTCTTCTTCTTCTTCGTTCACCCTCAGATGTCAACTTGAATAAGTTCAACGAAAGCAGTGGTCAGCCTGAGGCTGTTGATATCTCCGTAGATTTTCTCCAGGAATGGTACTGGTGATGGCCATATGCGTTTTCTCTGTTCCTCATATGTTGGGCACTTTTGAAGCAGATGTTCGGCAGTCATTTTATCGGTGCCACAGTCACACTCATCAGTAGTTCCTATCTTTAGTTTGTTGAATAGATGGTATCTCAATCTGTTATGACCTGTGCAAAGTCTGAAGATTACCACTTGTTCTCTTCTGCTGAGCTGGTAATAAGGATCATTTTTTGTGTGGCCTGGATGCGCTTCTTCCCACTTGTGCCTGTACCTGTGCTTGATAAAACTCTTGGCCTCCTTATAAGTTATATTAGTGTCAAGTTGAGGAAGCTTTCCCCCTTCCTTTGCCAATCTGTCAGCCTCTTCATTTCCAGGGATGTTGCAGTGAGAAGGGATCCACTGTATCACAACTCTTTTGTTCTGCAGACATAGTCTGTGAAGTGTTACTCTTAGGTCATCCAGTTCAGCATTACTTTGACTTTTCAATGTTGTAATCACTGACAGCGCATCTGAGAAGATAGCTACTGATCTCTCTGAGCTTTCTTCTGTCATTAGAATTTCTGATGCAGTTTTTAAGGTCTCTGCCTCTGCTCTGAAGTTAGTTGAAAATTTCCCTGTTGCGACTGCTATCTTCTTTTGTGTGCCATTTGTTAAGCTCAGGAAGACTCCTCCACACCCATCTTCTGTTGCATTAGTTGCTGATCCATCTGTGTACGCATGGATCCAGGTGTTGCTTGGGTAATGTTTCTCTATATATTTTGTAGTTAAGACTCTCCTTTCTGTTTCATTTTGGCTGTTCTTTTTCTCAATACCAGGAATGTTTTCTATCATTTCAGGGAAGCACTGTTGTTTCCAAATTGGTAGCTTGTGTGCAGTACATATTGGTGTAGCTGTTGACATTGTGTTAATGGGGTCTGCTCTCATCTTTGTTTTGACTGTCTCTACAAAGTTGCTTCGCTTCAGTCTTCCCCTTCCAAGTGCATTTATTCTCTGGTGCATTGGGTGGTCTATCAGCCTCCTGAATTTCTCGGCTTGTTGCTGGGCTCTGCTATCTCTTCTATCCTCCATAGGTTGGAGGTGAGTAATCTTTTCCAACTCTTTTATGGGCGTTGACTTCATGCCCCCTGTTATGATTCTCATTGCTTGGTTTTGGGTTCTGTTTATTTTGTCAAAGTTCGACTTGGCTGCCGTTGACCATGCTGCAATGCCATATTCTAGGACTGGTCTCACTCGCCCAGTATATAGCTTCTATGGTACTCTCTCATCTGCTCCCCAACTCGTGCCAGCAAGTTTTTTCATGATTGCCATTCTCTGCCTTGCTCTTGTCCTGTTTTTTTCAATCTGGGTTTTCCAAGTCAAGCGGCGATCAAAGGTAATGCCTAGGTAGTTTGGGTTGTCATCCAGATGTAGATTTTTCCCATTTAGCACCAATTTGGAGATCTGTGGTTTGTTAGAGAGAGAAAACACTGTAAATGATGTTTTCCCTTCATTTATCTTTACTAGCCATGCCTTGGCCCACTCCTCCAATGATGTAAGGGCTTGCTGCATCCGAATGCTTGCCGTAGTGATATATTCCTCTGAGATCCACAGGGCTAAGTCGTCTGCAAAGGAGGCATTGTGGGTTCCTCTTGGAATATTCTCTGATATGTCATTTATATATGTGAGGAACAACGTGGGTGACAGGACTCCCCCTTGGGGAACACCCTGCTCCAATACCATCTTCCTACTGGTCTGTCCTTGTAGTTGGACTCTGGCAGTTCTATTCTCAAGATAGTGGCTGATCCATTTGAACATTCTCCCACACACTTCGCTTCTTTGCAGCTTGACTTTCAGTCCGTCTTTCCACTCTTTGTCAAATGCTTTTTCTAAGTCCACCCAAACCATCAGTGTGTGCTTTTTTTCTTGAAAAGCGTCCTCAATTTTCTGAGTTATGTAAGTGATCTGGTCTTCAGTGGATCTGTGTTTTCCGAATCCTGCTTGCTGTGAGGTGTAGTGGATTGATGGTATTGTATGATGGTGATATTACTAAGTGTGATGCATGAGGTCAGCTGTGAAGGCTCCTGAGATAAAATGTAGCTGTGAATTGTCAGAAGGCCCTTCTTGCTACCACTACGACCTCACACCTATCTTTTTTTTTTCTAATGAATGTGGCTACGTTAAAATTCTAGGGTATTGATATGTAATGTGTTGTGGTGGTTTGCATACACACACACACAGATATTTAACAAGTCTAATAATAGTAATAAAATGTTATAACACACTGAACTAACTCGAGATGTGTAAAATTTGGATAGTAATTTTCTTTAAATTTATTTGTTCTGAACCAAGGTTTTATTTTGGCCAGAACATATGAAAGGTTTTGCAATTATGAAAGAAATGCATGAATATGACATAATAAATGCAAGGTGTGTACATATGTATGTTACTAGACTAGTTAATATTACTACTGTTTATAGTTGTAATCTAATTGGGAGAACATTTAATGGATGTGCTGTTGGGGTGGCCTCATCACTCCCTGTCTATGGCGACTACACATTGTCCAGTTATTTGATGGAAATTTTAAGGGTGTGTTAGAAAATAAGTTGAGTTGGTGAATTCTCAGCAGACCAGACGCTCACGTAGCTTGAATGTGTAGCTCTGGTGCTGAGATCTGGTGGCCCCACCTCTCCGTGCTTGGGGGCAATATCAGGCTGCTCTGCCAAAATATAAACTGCACGGGTCCACTCTTGTATTAGTAACTCATCATTTGACACCACATTGGTGCCAAATAAAAACTCACAGCTCTGCAATAAAGTATTGGTCATGTGTCAGAATTCCATCCTCTAACCCATTTCTGGACACAACACGACACACAACAACACCACATAGACGGGTCAGATCTCTTTGACCAAACAACACATCTTACCAAGTTGGTTTCACATAGGATAGGTTCTCCCAGACTACATATTCTGAAATATGTTCATTAGCTTTCTGCCATAGAATAGGATAGGTGATATGTTTCACTGATCTCAACGCTTGATCTGTCCTTCATAATCCTTGCTGGAGTTTATGTATTTTATTTGTCTCTAGACCCTGAACTGGGGCGGGGGGTCTAGAGCGAATCCTTACTTGTTGTAAGGGATAGATTTTGATATGGCAGTATCAAATCACTCGAAACATTAAACAAATATTAAAATATACAAAGAAATACTTTCAGTCTTACCAGAATTATGAATATAGAACACAGTTAATTGCTAGCAAAACTCAGCTGAGCTGCTGGCTTTAGTATGGCGTCCCTCTAAAGATATCAATTTGCTTTTGGGAATACACCACTATATTATTTACTGTGTCTACTAGGACAACTTATGACGAATGGCAAAAATGCGCGTCTGAGCGCCGATAATATATTCATCTATGGCCAATCACCGCCTTTTTTCCTTTCAAATTCAAACCTACTACCAAAAAGTCATTTCAGTCATACCTCAGTCAAGTATGCCTTATTGTCTGTTGGTCCGTCCGTCTCTACTTGCGTTTCACAAAAAACACACTTGTTTTTTGAACCAACTCTGCCTTCCCCTACACAATTTTGCCTTTAAAGTTATTTTTAGCCACAATTCTCCAGCCCATCCCCTCTCTTTCATACCAACTAGATTTTAGCGCTTTGAGTCTCAAGTCTGCAGTTTTTGAAAATTAGGGACATTTTTGTTTCAATGCAGACGCTCGCTGATATGAACAACAACACAGTCTTTTGTCAATATCTTTCTTATTATCTATCCGTCTGTATAAATGAAAGCATATTATTTCACTGCTCAAGATGGGCCATCCGGCCAGCTAGGTTTTATATTCCTAACATTATTATTAAGAAAAAGTTACTTTTCAAATATTTTCTAGAATCTTCTATAATGCGTTCATCACTGCATTCAAATAAACGGACTAAGTTATCGCAAAAGCGTCCAAGAAATGACTGTGGCGTATAATAGCTAAGGTCCCTTTTGTCGATTTCTTTACCTTGTGTCAACTTGGGGACGTGAATTTTTCCTTGCCCCACCAATTTGCGTCCTTTTAGCCTTGCTAGTTCCAAGCACGTTTCAGTCATATTTTTTTCCTCTGATCTCCGTTCTCATCCCGCTCCAAGGGTAAACGTTTTGCCTTCACGTCTAACAATTTAATTTCCATGGCGGGTGGTGACCCGCGGCGTGGGCGATCATGTATTCTAGTAGCTTACGCATTAGTTTTTATCCCTACGTTGTATCATTGGAGATATTTTAACGTTGTATCATGGTTAATTTTATGACACATCTCCCCACTTGAAAACATGCCTACGGCAAGTTCCAAAACCAGTGATACACATAGATAAAATCTCTCCTCACTCCTGCCATTACTCTAATTTTGATCACAGGGGTGCCGACTGAGGAAATCTGCACCGACATTCAATTTGCCTGGGATATATTGGATACTAAACTGATAAGGTTGAAGCAATAAAGACCACCTCAGCAATCTTGCGTTTTCATGCTTAGCCTGAGATAAGAATACGAGAGGCTGATGGTCCGTCTCGACCACAAAAGTCCTACCATACAGATAGATTTGAAACTTCTTTATTGCCCAGATTAACGCTAAACATTCCTTTTTCGCTTGTGGAGTATCCTTGTTCCGCCTTATTCAATTTGCGGCTTGCATAAGCGACTGGTTTCAGTTCCCCATCAGGTGAAGATGATCTTTGCAACAAAGCCGCTCCGAGTCCTACATTACTGGCATCGGTTCTTAAGACAAAGTCCTGTGTCAAATCCGGCAGTTTGAGAATAGGTTTGCTAGTGAGTTTTTCCTTTAAGTCTTGGAACGCTAATTCACTTTGCGCAGTCCAAATAATTTTATCTGGAAGTCCCTTGCGAGTCAGATCAGTCAGAGGAGCACAAATAGAGTTAAAATCTTTGATATATTTTTGATAAAATCCGCATAACGACACGAATGATCGCACGTCCTTTTTTGTTTGTGGTCTAGGTGCTCTCTGCAGTTTTTCCAAGTTCTTGGGATCAGGGGTCATGCTACCCTGATATACAGTGTGTCCCAAGAATTCCAACTCTTTGCATCCAATGCAACATTTTGTTGGCCTAGCAGTCAAGTTCGCCTCCCTAAGCCTATTAAATAACATTTCTAGAGCTTCAATGTGTTCTTCAAATGTCTCTGTGGCGACGAGAATATCATCCATGAAATTCGTGATACATGGGTTATTCAGGGGATCCAACAATTTGCGCATCATCCTTGAAAATACACTCGGAGCATTTTTCAGTCCGAATGGTAGCATGTTGAATTCATAATGTCCATCCGAAGTGCTAAAAGCCAAATAAGGTCTCACTTCAGGCTTCACTGGGATCTGGTAATAGCCTTTACTAAGATCCACCTTTGAAAAGTATTTTGCCTTGTTCAGTCTGGCAAATAACTGTTTTGTGTCTGGTAATGGATCCACTTGTCCTTCTGTGACAGCATTCAGTTTCCTGTAATCTATGCACAGTCTGTGTTCCCCAGACGGTTTTCTCAACAAAACGACACTAGAGCTAAAAGATGATTCACTGTGTGAAATAATCCCCTCCTTCAACAAATAATCTATTTCTTCCTTCAATGCCTTCTCCTTCGCGAACGGAATAGAATAGGCTCTCATACAGATTGGGTTTGAGTCTACCAGTTTCATGTCATACTGTAGCAAATTTGTATGGCCTGGTTTATCTGTTAATACATCTGTATGTTCCTCCAGAACCTGTTGAACTCTCTCCCTCTGGTTTTTAGTCAGGTGCTTACTGACTTTTACCTGTGCTGCTGTTTCACAAGGATGTAATGGATATTCATGTGAGGTGAGTGGTTCCTTTTGCATTTGAGTTGCGATAGCTAAGGTCAGTAAGGGGGTGCTTTCCTGGAGTGGTCTGTCCAGATACTTCTTTAACAGGTTTACATGATAAACTTTCTCCTTCCCCTTTTTGTCAATTTTATAGTTTGTTCTAGACACCTTCTCTAGAACCGTATATGGACCTTGCCATCCAATTTGTAATTTATTCTGGCTACCGGGTAGTAGAAGCAGCACCTTCTCTCCCACAGCTAGTTCTCTGTCCTTTGCCTTCCTATTAAAATATGCTGCATGTTTCTTCCTGGCTTGTTTCAAATTATCATTTGCCAGTTTCCATCCAGCTTTCAAACGAGTGGTCAGTTCGTTCACGTATTGATAAGATGAGGTAACAGTCTCTTCCGCCTTCTCATCTGTCCAGGTCCTTAATAGGGCTACATCTGGACCTTTAATTTATCATACGTATTTTTTATGGAACCCGTCGGGTCCCTTCCACTAGAAGCCCTATAGTGAGGACTTTTCTTCCTAGAATCATCACTCACAAATCGACCACTACCAATTTTTTTCTTGGGTTTGTCTCCCCACTTTAGATTGCTTATGAGAGATCTTCGCTCTCTTTTCTGTTCTTCCAGTTTATATAAGTCTGACCGAGGGATTGTCATCTTATCCTGGGTAAATTTTACTCTTTGTACTCGTCGCATAGTGGCCATGTTAATCCATTCAAGTGAAGACTGGGTGTGAAAAGGGGGCTCCCATTGCACTTTGTCTCCTTGAGTATCATAATTTTTCTTTCCAGGCCTAATTTTGCCCCGTGGCGTTTCTAGGTCCTGCACATATTTTCCCTTTGTGGGTGTTCCCTCATGAAATATGCCACATGCTTCTACAAAGTTTTCAATATCGACATTTACGTCGGGCCAATAGTATTTGCGAGCAACTTTTTGGCAGATGGTACCGACTTTTTCATGGTCCCCATCTTTTCCAACATGTAAGCTCCTTATTAAATTTGCCCTATATATCTTGGGAAGAACCAACTGTCCGTGACCAGTGGATCTAGTTCCTGTCTTCCTATATAGCAATCTGTTCTTCATAAAATATTCCCCCTTGCTCGGAGGTGTGTGGCATTTGGGCAATTTTTTAAAACATGGCTTGAGTGTCCTATCCTCAGCCTGCGCCTTCCTCATCTCCTCTGGATGAGCATTTATAGGTTCACCTTCTTCCTCCTTCTTCTGTGACCTGGTCTGCACTGTCGCCATGATCACAGGTCTCTCGGGATTCCCCAAGAAGACGTATCTACACCCCAATATCAGAGGGTAGATTGGTTCATCTATCACTGCTGCTCTGATTTCTCCTTCCACATAGCGAGTTTTCACCGTTATCCTTGCGATGGGAAGTGTCATGAGTGGTATGTCCTTAGTTGCCCCTTGTATTTCCACTGTTTCTGTGGTATACTGACTTGGGTCCACTAGGCTAGACTTCACAACTGAATCATAATCCAAACCTGTATCATAAAGGCACCTTATGGTGACCCCATTACAAATAACATCCTCACAAACTGGGGGGTGATAAGGTTCCTGCTGTCCATTAGGATTAACCTTTAATCTTTGAGTCCCCGACTTCATTGCAGCAATGTTTGAAGGTTTCCTTCTACAAAATTCGGTGTTATGGTTATCTTTCTTGCACCATTTACACCATCTTTTTCCTTGGTTAAACGGTTTTCTTTCATTGGATTTTTGGTCATTGAACTGTGAGTTTCTGTCTCGGTAGTCATTTCTTGGCCGTTCAAAGTTTGTCCTACCTTTATTTCCCTGCTCTCTATTATCAAATTTATTAAATTGCTGTGGAGCTTTAAAATTGTCTATGTGCTTCTTTTTAGCACCACTTACCTCTGCCTGGGCTGCCTGATACCTTTCAGCGACATTTAAAACCTCCCCCAACTTCTCTGCACCTTGTTCCATGAGAAATTTTCTCATGTCTGGAGCCATGGACTCTCTCAATTGCTCAATCATGATCATTTCTTTAAGATCTTGGGTCTTCCCCAGAGCAGTCCATTTCTCCAAATAGGTTTCCAGTCTGGCAGAGAATTGGTGGTATGTCTCCCCAGACAACAGCTTGGCATTTCTAAATTTCTTACGATAAAATTCACCATTTTTTTCGTACCTCAATAACAAAGCCTGCTTTAACATGTCATAATTGTCTTGGTCTTCTCTGTTCATTTTTGCGAAGACTTCATAAGAAGTCCCTCTCAGTCCCTGTGATAACTTTAAACTCCACCTCTCTCTCTCTAACCCATATGTAGTAGCTAATAACTCAAAACGTCCTAGGTACCCCTCTATGTCATCGTCTTTTTCAACAAAATGGTCTAAATGAAACCCCATAGCTGAGTTTGAGGCGCCCAGACTGGGCGTAGCATCTGAGGCAAAAGGGCTGGCACCATTTTCAGGAGCCTGGCCTTGTAGCTCCAGCTCCCTTAGTCGTAATTCGTGCTCCCTTTGCAACCTTCTATCTTCTGCCTCCCTTTCGGCAGTCAATCTTTTTTCTTCTGCTTCCCTTTCGGCCTTTTTATCTTCTGCCTCCCTTTGCTGTCGTTTTTCTTCTGCCTCAATCTGCAGCCTCAATTTGTAACCTCTTAGTCTCAGCCTCAATTTGTAACCTCTTCTCTTCAGCCAACCTTTCAGATTCCAATTTTCTTTCAGCCTCTTTTTCTAATCTTCTTTCTTCTCTTTCAATATATTTATCACATTCAGCCGTTACATATTGAATTAAAATCTGACCATCCATTCCCATCTCCTTTGCCGTCAGCACAGCAGCTGATCTGAATTTGGCTAGCTCCGCCATACTTTTTAAACAAATCTAGCAATGTGCAAAATAAAATTTCCAACTACTAAAGTAATTCTAATTACTCTAGTCTAAAATAATTCTAATTAATTAATTAATCAATTAACTACCACTGGCTGTGAAGATTCACCAACTTTTATTTTCAGGGACACTTTTAATTTTAAGGGACACTTTTAATTTTTATAATGTGTTCCCCTAATCTAATTCTCCCCCCAGGAGATCCTAATATTATTGATAGGCTAATTATCCCGGGACCAGAGACCCCAATATATGTAGTGGATTGATGGTATTGTATGATGGTGATATTACTAAGTGTGATGCATGAGGTCAGCTGTGAAGGCTCCTGAGATAAAATGTAGCTGTGAATTGTCAGAAGGCCCTTCTTGCTACCACTACGACCTCACACCTATCTTTTTTTTTCTAATGAATGTGGCTACGTTAAAATTCTAGGGTATTGATATGTAATGTGTTGTGGTGGTTTGCATACACACACACACAGATATTTAACAAGTCTAATAATAGTAATAAAATGTTATAACACACTGAACTAACTCGAGATGTGTAAAATTTGGATAGTAATTTTCTTTAAATTTATTTGTTCTGAACCAAGGTTTTATTTTGGCCAGAACATATGAAAGGTTTTGCAATTATGAAAGAAATGCATGAATATGACATAATAAATGCAAGGTGTGTACATATGTATGTTACTAGACTAGTTAATATTACTACTGTTTATAGTTGTAATCTAATTGGGAGAACATTTAATGGATGTGCTGTTGGGGTGGCCTCATCACTCCCTGTCTATGGCGACTACACATTGTCCAGTTATTTGATGGAAATTTTAAGGGTGTGTTAGAAAATAAGTTGAGTTGGTGAATTCTCAGCAGACCAGACGCTCACGTAGCTTGAATGTGTAGCTCTGGTGCTGAGATCTGGTGGCCCCACCTCTCCGTGCTTGGGGGCAATATCAGGCTGCTCTGCCAAAATATAAACTGCACGGGTCCACTCTTGTATTAGTAACTCATCATTTGACAACACATTGGTGCCAAATAAAAACTCACAGCTCTGCAATCAAAGTATTAGTCATGTGTCAGAATTCCATCCTCTAACCATTTCTGGACACAACACTACTCAACAACAACACCACATAGACGGGTCAGATCTCTTTGACCAAACAACACATCTTACCAAGTTGGTTTCACATAGGATAGGTTCTCCCAGACTACATATTCTGAAATATGTTCATTAGCTTTCTGCCATAGAATAGGATAGGTGATATGTTTCACTGATCTCAACACTTGATCTGTCCTTCATAATCCTTGCTGGAGTTTATGTATTTTATTTGTCTCTAGACCCTGAACTGGGGCGGGGGGTCTAGAGCGAATCCTTACTTGTTGTAAGGGATAGATTTTGATATGGCAGTATCAAATCACTCGAAACATTAAACAAATATTAAAATATACAAAGAAATACTTTCAGTCTTACCAGAATTATGAATATAGAACACAGTTAATTGCTAGCAAAACTCAGCTGAGCTGCTGGCTTTAGTATGGCGTCCCTCTAAAGATATCAATTTGCTTCTGGGAATACACCACTATATTATTTACTGTGTCTACTAGGACAACTTATGACGAATGGCAAAAATGCGCGTCTGAGCGCCGATAATATATTCATCTATGGCCAATCACCGCCTTTTTTCCTTTCAAATTCAAACCTACTACCAAAAAGTCATTTCAGTCATACCTCAGTCAAGTATGCCTTATTGTCTGTTGGTCCGTCCGTCTCTACTTGCGTTTCACAAAAAAACACACTTGTTTTTTGAACCAACTCTGCCTTCCCCTACACAATTTTGCCTTTAAAGTTATTTTTAGCCACAATTCTCCAGCCCATCCCCTCTCTTTCATACCAACTAGATTTTAGCGCTTTGAGTCTCAAGTCTGCAGTTTTTTGAAAATTAGGGACATTTTTGTTTCAATGCAAACGCTCGCTGATATGAACAACACAGTCTTTTGTCAATATCTTTCTTATTATCTATCCTTCTGTATAAATGAAAGCATATTATTTCACTGCTCAAGATGGGCCATCCGGCCAGCTAGGTTTTATATTCCTAACATTATTATTAAGAAAAAGTTACTTTTCAAATATTTTCTAGAATCTTCTATAATGCGTTCATCACTGCATTCAAATAAACGGACTAAGTTATCGCAAAAGCGTCCAAGAAATGACTGTGGCGTATAATAGCTAAGGTCCCTTTTGTCGATTTCTTTACCTTGTGTCAACTTGGGGACGTGAATTTTTCCTTGCCCCACCAATTTGCGTCCTTTTAGCCTTGCTAGTTCCAAGCACGTTTCAGTCATATTTTTTTCCTCTGATCTCCGTTCTCATCCCGCTCCAAGGGTAAACGTTTTGCCTTCACGTCTAACAATTTAATTTCCATGGCGGGTGGTGACCCGCGGCGTGGGCGATCATGTATTCTAGTAGCTTACGCATTAGTTTTTATCACTACGTTGTATCATTGGAGATATTTTAACGTTGTATCATGGTTAATTTTGTGACCTAGAAGCCACATTAATCGAGTATTTATTTCTGACACAAACTAGGTCTGTAGCCATTTGGTTCTGTCTGAACTTTGTCTCTCTTAGGTATTGGATTCAGTATGGCGTCTTTCCATGCTTGTGGTACTATTCCTCTTTTCCAGCTGCAGTTTAGGATGGCCAGAAGCTTCTTTTTTGCCTTTGTTTCTAGACCTGTTAGCATTTCATTTGTTATCCCATCTTTTCCAGGTGACTTCTTTTTCTTTAGCGCCCTCATTGCCTCTTCCATTTCTTGCATTGTTAACTTTGCCATCATGTGTTCTTCTGGTGCAAGCTTTTTGTTATCATGACTCCTTTGTTCATCAGTGATGGCCTTTCTTCTGTCTGTAGGGACATCAATGTGGTTTGCACTAGCATAGTGTTCGATGAGTGCATTTGCAGCTTTTTTTCCCGAGAGCATATTTTCACCTTGTTTGATTGTGATGTGATTTTTGTGAGGTTCTTCGTTGTTCAAAGCTCTAACTAGTTTCCACAGCTTGTTCCCTTCTTTATCTTCTTTATCACGTTCTAATTACTACTAACCCTGCATGTGTAGATATTTAATTAATCAACCCAATAATCATTTGATCATTATCTAGTTCTTTAATGTTGTCGGTGTTAAATATTTACTTATAGGTAAATTTCTACATTCAGATGAGGTTGGAGGCTCTTTCTATTACGGGATCAAAGGGCAGAAGATAAGGTCGTGGGGAAACATAACTCTTTCCATAATTCACTAGAAAACACTGTCCAGTGGAAAGCATTCGCATTCTCTTCTTCTTGTCCTTATTTCGAATAGATCTCTTTTCTTTCTTAACGAGCCAATTTCTGAAGACCTTCTTCATAATATACCATAGGCTATTTCCGGTAAAATTACTGTTGTAGTTGCCCCAATACACACCATACGACACGTGCTTGTCAGCAGACTTTACATACATGATAAGCTCAGATCCATAATTAAATAAATTAAGGGGCTGCTGTAAAACTGGTAAGGAATATAAGTTTATAAACTAATAAAACGGTATTGAATCAGTTTTACAAATAACAGTTCACATGAGACAAGGGACGTTTCGGGTTTTACCCTTCGTCAGCCACAAACAAGTGACAAAGTCAAAAATTACATATAGGTACTGCAAAACTATATGATGATGAGAAATATACAACAAAAGGGTGATACAAGCAGATGGAAAAAGTAAACAACAACAGTGATGAGAGAAAAAAAGAACAATAACAATACAAGAAAACCGTAAAATCTAAAAGAAATACTGAAACAAGAAAGTAAATAATCAACGAAACGAAAAAAAAGAATAAACAAAACTGTGGAACTAGTAAAATAAAGCTTAGCTCGATCCAATGAATCTGTGGAAGAAAGCGGTAGTCTCTTGTCACAGAAATCACAAGGAAGTGACATACGATAGCGACAAAACAAGCGATATAAAAAGATACGAAACGAACCAAAGCAAAAACATAAGAAGATAGATCTAAAAGACAACGAATAAAGAATGAAAAAGAGAAAAGCTACCAGAATTTATGCAAAATGATGTTGTATATTTAAACCATCGGGAGCTAGAACGCCCATTTTAAAAATAAGGCGATTCTCCAACGAAAAGCGAGTCTTGTCATTACCGGCACATGCACGGAGGGCAGTGACATGTATATCGGAATTACCTGAATGGTCAGGCCTATTGAAATGAAGGGCCACCGGTAAATGTTTGTCATGATAGATGTCATTCAAGTGCTCACGAAACCTGTCTGCCAAACGCCTAGCTGTTTCACCAATATAGGTCATGCCATACCTCTTGCAGATGATGGCATAAATCAGGTTTCTGGATTCGCACGTAAAAGACTCTCTAATGATAAATTTTCCTTTCGGAAAAGTGCCTGTCTGAGTTTGGAGTACAAACGGACAGGTCTTGCATATCCGGCGTTGGCACGGTTTAGTACCAAAGTAAGATGGGCTAGAATGTCGCAAGCGACTGTGTACAAGAATATCCCTAAAATTCCTATCCCTACGATAAGCTACCAAAGGTGTATCACGAAACAACTCTTTGGTATCAGGATCAGAGTTGAGAATAGGCAGATGTCGAAACAGAATTCTCTTTACCGCCAGACAGTGAGGATGGAAAGTTAGAACCAGTTTGAGTCTGTCAGATTGGACAGAAGGTTTA
Organism: Oreohelix idahoensis; assembly: GCA_024509875.1. NCBI lineage: Eukaryota > Metazoa > Mollusca > Gastropoda > Stylommatophora > Oreohelicidae > Oreohelix > Oreohelix idahoensis. The sequence continues at coordinate 458,143 of JAMPIV010004365.1, forward strand.
GTAGTGAGTGCCGTCTGACGAGTGACGCGTGTGATACGATTAAGTGCATCAGATAACACATGTTCTGGATAAAGACGTCGGCGAAAGAACTCAAGCATCTCTTGAGCTCGCTGATGAAAATCATCGTCATCGTGACATAACTGACGCAAGCGAAGAAGTTGAGAAAAGGGAATGGAATTTTTACAACTAAGAGGATGCGATGAAGTATTGTGGTAAAGTGGGATGTTATAAATATTTATAGGGGACTTAGTGTAATGACTGAGATCAGCTGTGAAGGTATCTGTATCTAATAAGTGTGGTGTGTTACAGATGACCTTACTTTGCTACCACATTTAAACCTCAGTCAGACGTATTCTGGAATATTGTGATGACTACGTTGAATGTCTAGGGTTATGATAGTGATGAAGTGTATGTTCACAACAACCAACAGACAGATAAACAATTTAATTTAATCCACAATATTTTACAACACTGTGACACTCACATACATAGAACACTCTATAAGACTATCTTAATAAGTCAAGTGTTAACTTTTAAAATATGTATTAATTCCTTTCAATAATAGATATCCTGATTCAACTACAAAGTGAATCAGGAATCACAATCAAATGTAATCGCAAGTTGTATGTACACAATTTATAGATAGGATCTTTGTACTGACATATATTATTATTACAATATGTGTGTAAGTAGTGATGTAGTACTATGAGGTAATACTGGTTTTTCAAGCTAGGTTGTTGTTTGTCATCGTGACTTCATGTGTTTGATACTGGTGGAAATAATATTGGAAAGGTTCACAGTTTCTTTTATTTGAAACAAATAACTATCCCTCTTGATTTAATGTACAGTCAACTTTAGAGGGGGGTTTACACAACAAGATTGAGCTGCTCTGGCCAACGAAATCTTAACTTCTGTGTGGGCGGCAGGAAAACTGTCTCCTCTGCTCGCTTGCTTCACAGTTTTCTTGAGAAACAACACTGGTCGATATCTTGAACAAGGAGTATGCTACCAGCCTCTGGATTCAGCAAAACTCAGACCAGGTGATGCTTTAATACTTCAGTACCACGGTCCCTGAAATAAGAAGGTTGTACCTCCTACTTCAGAACTAATTTATAATCTATTTCCACACTGAAGCACAATACATAACAAACACAGAGTTCAGCGCGGTAGGCCAACTGCTAGCTTCTCATGTAACAATATACACCAGTATTCCTCTCCCTAATGGTTACAACGCCTCTGCAATTCCAGCATTAATTCCTTCTATACAATAAGATAGGTGTCATAGTACTATTTGGCAATCCCATATATGCCTATGCAGTTATACTCCTCTCCGACAAGTTTTTTTACATGGTGGAGCAATATCTAGGCTTTGCCTCATGTTTGCTACTGAACCACACACATACAGACATAATTTAACAATTCACATTCAATTTTCATCTAAAAGATATCAAATATGTCTAGCTTACCACAATTCAAGGAAATATTAAACAAGTACGTTGACTGGCGATGAGTTATGGCACAATTCCGATCTGCCTCTGTCCCAGGATTTTATTAGAAAAATATGAGCTGGTTCTCAACGCACTTGCTTCTACAAAGTTTATTTTCAAAAGTGGCCCTGAACTGACGCTCCTAATTAACTATATCAAATGGTCTAGCCAATGAGACCATGTTTACAAAAGCCTTTGAAAAAATTTACCCTTCCTACCGTTTCCATTAACAACCAAAAATAGTATTTGCAGTTGACTAATCATGTTTCGCCTTACATATTATTCTAGCCAATCAAATCGGATCTAACGTGGTGGTCTCATTTCCCCTAAAGTAGTGTCCAAACACGCCATTATGAGCAAATATGATCCTGTGTTGTCAGACAACACCACTATAGTATTTTGGCTATAATTTGTTCATTACTAGACTATTGGCGTAACACCTAACATATTCTTTGTCAGCAAGTCCTAAGGCACCCAAATATATAAGTTTAATGGAGCCAAGTGGCTTCGTTCAAAATATGTATTTTCGTCTACCACCCGTTCACTTCTATACGATGGGGTGTCTTCTGTACTGTCAGGCTAATGTCAGGATTTCAGACGTAAAACAGTATTGTGTCATGTTTCCAAATAAGCATTAACCATGTTTTTTAAAACCTTACCTCGTATCGGTAGTGTTTTTTGTCACTGTTTATGTGAAAAACATCCAGCCTGCATGCCTTTCGCGTGGGGTGGCATTAATTTTCAATCGCGAGACGACGTGGTAGTATTGCATGCGTTCCTCCTACATCTCTCTCTCTCTCTCTCTCTCTCTCTCTCTCTCTCTCTTCTAAGCCCGTCTGTCTTTTCGTTTACGTAGTGCATAAAATGACATTAATGTAATATTAATCTAGGTCATTACGCAGTGTGTCTATCTCAAAGTTTTCTAAGAAACACAGTACCAGTTTTATTTTTAGAAACGCGTGTATTTGATGCAGTAGGCTTTACTAGCAAACGTGAAAGCGTTACAATTATGCAGACGAAGTAGAAAAAGGGGATTTCTTGTTTAGCTAGTATGACGTTCTATAATACAGGCGTACGCTATTGTGACCGCACTGTTCTTTTACCATTCTTCTTTCTTTTTATTGAATTACTTCGTTAGGCTTTACATTTACTTTATAATTTAGATATGTGGATTTAGAATTTCACGACAAGTATAAAGAAGGAAACCATGAGCATCCGTAGCCTTATAATAGACATGCGTTTTAAGACCAGTAGGGCTAATAGTCACAGTGATGTCAAGGAAGTTCACTGAGGTCGTAGAAATTTCAGAAGTGAATTTGATGGCAGGATTGAAATTACCAACTGTTGGTGTCGTTTTCATAGTGATGAATTGAAACGCGAATGGTTACAATGGAATAAATGTCAACAATGTCTTTCAAACGAAAAACCAACAATGTATCTTGAATTGTGTGAACTGGTCAAGTATTGGCAGCACACGAGTCGTTGGTAACTTTACATAGATTTTATTCACCAGGACACGAAGTGGACAAGACGGACATCGTCACAGGCGCAAAGATCACACGACAACATATTAATTATTGCTGCTAAAGTTCCTGAAGATTCTCTTCTAGTAAAGACCTCTGTCCATAGACTAAGGATTACAAAACTGTTACCGTATAATATCCTTCTCAGTCACGACCGTTGACCTTCTTTCAAGGACGTCTATCATGGTAACGTATACATACTCTGGGGTGAAATCTTCCATATTACATTTGTTAAAATTCCCAGACGTTCTTCATACATAGCGTTGTACATCATATAATTTTCACACAAAGTCATATACGATAATCCTAACAGTAAAGGCTTTCAGTTGGCTAACCTCTCTTTACATCCAAGCCACGACTTTGGCATTGAAGCATGTACGGCATATAAAACATGTGCATAAGGTAAACAATATAACTTCTTCTACTCGTAGGAATTCTCCGTCTACGATTCAAATCTTAAAGGCAAGCGACTCTGTAGATCCATTCTAGGAACATCTTAATTCCCGCTAGACTAGTATTAGAGCGGCCTTTTTTCATACAGCATTAAAATAAGAAGTGGGACGATAACTCACGTGACATTCCTGATATTGGTTTCGACCTGAAGACCAATACAGATCACTAGAATAAATGGCTTCCTTAAAAATGCCATTGAATACGAAATATAAAATTACTATCATGGACACAAGCCAGTTCCATGTTTCCACTTCAAAACCTGACGTCACAAACTACTCAACTAGGTTACACGTGCGTCCAAAGCAACACTCACAGCTTTGTGCACGTCAGTGCGTGAATCAATCGAACGCTAAAACAATATAACTACATAAAACTGGTGCGTACATTTGGCAGGACCGAAGACTACCCCCTTAGGTAATAAATGTACGTAACACCAACATAGTCAATAAATCGACGGGGGTCTACCTCAGACATGTCAGTAATGCCAATACCATCATCAATGTAGCGGCGGTAAAATCGTACTTACCGTCTTTTCCTTCTAGATGTTTGTTCCCTTTATACTTCTATTCCACATGCTGATGGTCTCAAGGCACTCCAATTTTTTCTCGACCAGCGTACTGTTCTTACTATAAGTACAGGTCCGCTTCTTCGCCTTGCTGAGTTGGTTCTTAATCTCAACTCTTTTGAGTTTAATGGTCAATTCTTCAACCAAATCAGTGGCGTTGCTATGGGTACTAAGATGGGCCCTAGTTACGCTTGCCTTTTTATGGGCCACTTTGAATATTTGGTCTTTCAAAATTATGATGGGCCAATACGCGAGTTTTACCGCCGCTACATTGATGATGGTATTGGCATTACTGACATGTCTGAGGTAGACCTCCGTCGATTTATTGACTATGTTGGTAATTTCAATCCTGCCATCAAATTCACTTCTGAAATTTCTACGACCTCAGTGAATTTCCTTGACATCACTGTGACTATTAGCCCTACTGGTCTTAAAACGTCTGTCTATTATAAGGCTACGGATGCTCATGGTTTCCTTCTTTATACTTCATCGCATCCTCTTAGTTGTAAAATTCCATTCCCTTTTCTCAACTTCTTCGCTTGCGTCGGTTATGTCACGATGACGAAGATTTTCATCAGCGAGCTCAAGAGATGCTTGAGTTCTTTCGCCGACGTCTTTATCCAAAACATGTGTTATCTGATGCACTTAATCGTATCACACGCGTCACTCGTCAGACGGCACTCACTACTAAACCTTCTGTCCAATCTGACAGACTCAAACTGGTTCTAACTTTCCATCCTCACTGTCTGGCGGTCAAGAGAATTCTGTTTCGACATCTGCCTATTCTCAACTCTGATCCTGATACCAAATCGAGGAAGTTGAGGGGAACTGCGGTAAGACGTGGAATACAATGGGTGGGTTTGAAAAAAAATCGAAAAAAGGTGATTCGTCTTACGAGGACAAAAGACAAAGAAAATAGTCTACGTTACGGCCACAAGGCCTTCGTCAGGAAAGGAAAGAAAGTGAAGTCTAGATAGGACACATAAAAAACTTAATAAAATAATAAAAATAAAAACTGGGTACTTCCCTGAAGGCAAGAACCGAAATTCGCTGTCTGTTGAAGAGCGCGTGGCTGAACAGAAAGCGACTTCCGCCGCCGGGTGTACACAATACATACTGAAAAACTAAAAAACGAAACCGGACAATAAACTATCCAACGGGATAAAAGTGGGGACTGGAAATAGAAGAGGACAGAATGAGTGGGAGATAAATAAATATGAAATTAAAAAATGTATATGGCATACAAATAGAAGAATAGGATAAGAGTGGAAAGAGTCATCCCTACCCCCAAAGCTACCCCTCCATCCTCCACTCCATCATGCGCTCAGGTAGTCTGCATCCCCCCAGATCTACCCCTCTCTGAGGAAGAGCGCTCTGTTCTTAGTAAGGGCTTAAAATTTGTTCCTCTTCGTCCGACCCTAGACCAATACAATCTCCTCCAGGATGTTCATCGGTTTCACCGTCGCATGAGGCTGAAGCTCCATTTTAGAGAGGAAGACAGCACTCCGCAGTCTCAGGCTGAATCCGACATCTTTGCACGCTTTTCTGACTCTACTAAACCTCCCTTTACACCTAAACCTGGAGCCTCTCATGCCCTGGACCTGTATATCAAGAACACCATCCATGACATTCAGCAGCTCTGCCCTCGTAGATTGCATTATTCCAATCTCACTTCGGCAGAGTCTAGTGCTCTCTCCCTTCTTCGCCGTAGAGACGACATTGTCATCAAACCGGCTGACAAGGGAGGAGCCATTGTCGTCTGGCAGAAAGACTTGTACCTAAGTGAAGGTAAAAACCAGTTGACCAATGGCTCTTTTTACAGGTCTAGGGCCAGCGATGCGACTGTCTCTAACAATCGCATTGTACACAACACCATTAAACAGCTTATCAATAGTAATGATTTTCCTCCCGGGGCATCTCGTCTTAGGATTCATGACAGCTCTTTGGGCAAGCCTGTATTCTACATGCTCCCCAAAATTCACAAGATCTAAAACCTTGGAAGACCTTTTGTCTCAGCCTGTTCTTGTCCTACTGAACACATTTCTGACTTCCTCGACAGCATTTTCCAGCCTATCGTTGAGAGTCTTCCCTCCTTCATCAAAGACACCAATCACGCTCTTACTACTTTCTCCTCTATCCGACTCCCAGCAGACCGCTCCTACCGTCTTTTCTTGCTAGACGTCTGCTCTCTGTATACCTCTATTCCCCACTCTGATGGTCTCCGAGCTCTTCGTTTTTTTCTGGATCAGCGCACTTGCCCTTCTATATCCACTGACACCCTTCTCCGTCTTGCTGAACTGGTCCTTAACCTGAATTCCTTTGAATTCAATGGTCAATTTTTTGACCAAATTAGTGGTGTTGCCATGGGAACGAAGATGGGTCCCAGCTATGCCTGTCTATTCATGGGCCACTTGGAGCATCAGATATGGCAACAATACTCCGGTCCTTTCCCTGGGTTTTACCGCAGATATATCGATGATGGCATAGGTCTCACAGATATGTCTGAGACTGATTTACACCGCTTCATCGACTTTGTGAACCACTTTCACCCCACCATTAAGTTCACCTCCCTCGTCTCCACAGTTTCTGTCAACTTCCTTGACATTACTATTTCTATCACGCCCTCCGGCCTTAATACCTCAGTATACTACAAGCCGACAGATGCCCACAGCTACCTCCTGTATACCTCTTCTCATCCTCGGGCCTGTCGTGACTCCCTTCCTTTTTCACAACTTCTCCGCCTCCGCCGTTTATGCCAAGACGACGATGACTTCCACTTACGAGCAAATGAGATGTTGGATTTCTTCCGTAACAGACTTTATCCAGAACATGTTCTCACCTCTGCTCTCCAACGTGTGCTCCCCATCTCTCGTCAGGAGGCCCTCATACCTCACCATAAATCCACTTCGGATAGAGTCAAATTAATCTTGACCCATCACCCTCATAGTACTACTGTCAAACAGATCCTTTTCCGCCACCTCCCTATCCTCCAAGCAGAGCCTGTGACCCAAGAAGTATTCAGTGAAGCACCTTTGGTGGCATATAGACGTGACAAGAACTTGAAGGATCTTCTTGTTCACAGCCGTCTCCCAAAGGAGAATGCCACTCACTTTGGCACACTACCCTGTGGTCGGACAAGATGCAACACGTGCAAGTATGTCACCTCAACCCAGAAGGTGTCCTTTCCTAAGGCTACGTACACCATCACTAGTAGCTTCACGTGTGAATCGCGCAATGTCATTTATACGATCATATGTAAACGTTGCTGCAAAACTTATATTGGCCAAACAGGCAAACGACTTGGGGACAGATTCAGCCAGCACTTAAATGACATCGCTCAGCAAAAGTCCACACCAGTTGCCATACACTTCAATGGTCCTGACCACCATGGTCCCATCGACATCCAGGTCACAGCGATCCGATCCTGCTCCTCTGACACTGCCAGCCGAGAACAGCTTGAGAACCGTCTTATACACCGCATGGGGTGTCTAAAACCAGCCGGTCTCAACACTTTTCACACCTTTGTCTGAGGTCACCCTTTCCTCTCTTGCTCTATTTGACTCTTTCCACTCTTATCCTATTCTTCTATTTGTATGCCATATACATTTTTTAATTTCATATTTATTTATCTCCCACTCATTCTGTCCTCTTCTATTTCCAGTCCCCACTTTTATCCCGTTGGATAGTTTATTGTCCGGTTTCGTTTTTTAGTTTTTCAGTATGTATTGTGTACACCCGGCGGCGGAAGTCGCTTTCTGTTCAGCCACGCGCTCTTCAACAGACAGCGAATTTCGGTTCTTGCCTTCAGGGAAGTACCCAGTTTTTATTTTTATTATTTTATTAAGTTTTTTATGTGTCCTATCTAGACTTCACTTTCTTTCCTTTCCTGACGAAGGCCTTGTGGCCGTAACGTAGACTATTTTCTTTGTCTTTTGTCCTCGTAAGACGAATCACCTTTTTTCGATTTTTTTTTCAAACTCTCCTGATACCAAAGAGTTGTTTCGTGATACACCTTTGGTAGCTTATCGTAGGGATAGGAATTTTAGGGATATTCTTGTACACAGTTGCTTGCGACATTCTAGCCCATCTTACTTTTGGTACTAAACCGTGCCAACGCCGGATATGCAAGACCTTTCCGTTTGTACTCCAAACTCAGACGGTCACTTTTCCGAAAGGAAAATTTATCATTAGAGAGTCTTTTACGTGCGAATCCAGAAACCTGATTTATGCCATCATCTGCAAGAGGTGTGGCATGACCTATATTGGTGAAACAGGTAGGCGTTTGGCAGACAGGTTTCGTGAGCACTTGAATGACATCTATCATGACAAACATTTACCGGTGGCTCTTCATTTCAATAGGCCTGACCATTCAGGTAATTCCGATATACATGTCACTGCCCTCCGTGCATGTGCCGGTAATGACAAGACTCGCTTTTCGTTGGAGAATCGCCTTATTTTTAAAATGGGCGTTCTAGCTCCCGATGGTTTAAATATACATCATTTTGCATAAATTCTGGTAGCTTTTCTCTTTTTCATTCTTTATTCGTTGTCTTTTAGATCTATCTTCTTATGTTTTTGCTGTGGTTCGTTTCGTATCTTTTTATATCTCTTGTTTTGTCGCTATCGTACGTCACTTCCTTGTGATTTCTGTGACAAGAGACTACCGCTTTCTTCCACAGATTCATTGGATCGAGCTAAGCTTTATTTTACTAGTTCCCCAGTTTTGTGTATTCTTCTTTTTTTCGTTTCGTTGATTATTTACTTTCTTGTTTCAGTATTTCTTTTAGATTTTACGGTTTTCTTGTATTGTTATTGTTCTTTTTTTCTCTTATCACTGTTGTTGTTTACTTTTTCCATCTGCTTGTATCACCCTTTTGTTGTATATTTCTCATCATCGTATAGTTTTGCAGTACCTATATGTAATTTTTGTCTTTGTCACTTGTTTGTGGCTGACGAAGGGTAAAACCCGAAACGTCCCTTGTCTCATGTGAACTGTTATTTGTAAAACTGATTCAATACCGTTTTATTAGTTTATAAACTTATATTCAGATCCATAATACTGTGTCTGAAGGGATCTTATATCAGAGTCACAACAAACTCTTCTGATAAAAAGCATAAAAGACTGCAGTGTGTGGTTCAAGGACCACCTCGGCAAATTCGTCGGATAGCAGCATTGTAGCTCCCTGTCTAGTTGAAATAAGTATCTTGGACATCAACACCTGATGTATGACGAGCAGTATCTGCTGTGAAAGGACCTGAATTAGAGATGTATTCATAACTTTGAAGAAACAAGATCCAGAAGTCCAGATTTCAACAATTGCCCGAAATGATGAGCAAAGACACTGACATTTTATAATTTCCAACTTATGATTTGTGTAAATACATGTCTGCAATCTTTACCAAACTTCTATTTTAATTAATAAATTTACAGATACAGTAGAACTCCATTTATCCGAACCCCATGGGACCGAGCATCGTTCGGATAATCAAATGTTCGGATAATTGGATTACATGATGTATCGAGTACATGTACACATATTTCTAAAAATAATTAACAATCACAAGGAAAATACACTATAAAACATATTTACTTGTACTGTAATAATAATACCCACACTGTATTAGATCACTGTATCACCAAAATCTTTCATTACACTGCAGTGCATGTACTACTTGTATTAATTATTTTTGTTAAGAAAGAGAAATGTTTTCAAAATAACATTACAAACAATTCAAAACCGGCGCAACTTACGTATACATGTACTTGCACAGATGTAGCCCACTATTTAAAATAATGAGGAATCCTCTTTTGCGCCAAACTGGATAGTCTGCTTTTGGCTGCTAAGTCCCGCATTCTCTTCAACAGCAGAAGCTGTGTAGGACAGCTGTCATCTTCTTGCTCGTACCAAGCCATCGCTGTTTCTAGTGCTATAAAGGCCTCTTCAGGACTTGGTCGACGTTTTGGGTTTTCTTCATAATCTACAAGTACATCATGTACTTCTGAGGAGTCCTCATCATCGGTCACTACATGTATTTGGTTTTCTTCTTGCACAAAAGACAAAATTTCTTCGTCATTCAAAAACTGAAAACCAGAATCATTATCATCTTCTAGCCACATGTGTGCATCATCTTTGTCACAGTCCGAAAATCCGGGCATTGCTTGAAACAGTTCCACAACTTCATTTATACAATCATCATTTGTGTCCACTGCAGTAGTTTCATTTCCTCCTTTTTTCCCAAGCAATCTATTCCAAGCCTTGTTGAGATTATCTTGTGACAGGGTGGTCCAAGCATCAGCTTACATATAGCAGCAGTCTTTGAGATTAAGCTTTTTTTGAAAACGCCACCACACTTTCTTCATCTTCAGCCAACAATAAACGACGCAGGACTTCCTTCTTGTACATCTTTTTAAGCTTTGCTATAACACCCTGATCCATTGGTTGAATCAGTGCTGTTACATTGGGAAGCAGAAAAATTACTTTAAAATTTGCATCAACTGCATTCAATGTATCCGTCTCTGGATGAGATGGTGCATTGTCCAGTAGAAGAATTACTTTTCCAGTTTTCTTTTCTTGTTCTTTTAACCTCTTCACATTTGGGATGAACTGATTTGTATACCAATCAAGAAATATTTCACTATTCATCCAAGCACTTTTCTGTGCTTTGTAGCACAATGGGAGACATGTCACATTCTTTAAACAACGTGTTTTTTTTGGCTTTGCCGATCATTAGCACCGGTAAATGATGACTTCCACTGGCATTCGCGGCTACCAAAATTGTTACTCTCTCTTTGCACTTTTTAAACCCAGGGGCAGCTGCTTCGCGCTGAGATGCAAGTGATTTTTGAGGCAATGATTTCCAGTATAAGCCAGTCTCATCGGCATTATACACATCATCGAGTAAATAACCTTCTTCTTCCAAAAAAGCCAAAAATGTTTCTTTAAAATTTTCAGCGGCAGTTGCATCGCTAGATGAAGATTCCCCTTGAATCTCCAATTCTCGTATGCCATGACGAGATTTAAAGTTTCTTAACCATCCCTGGCTAGCCTTAAAGTCAGGAGGACCGTCAAGTTGACTGTTGAACTGAAGTGCCTTTTCACACAATAGAGAGCCAGAGATAGGTTCCCCTTTGCTTCTTCTTTGCACAAACCATATATACAAAGCCTCTTCCAATTTCAAATCTTTCGCATTTCTCATGGTTTTATGTTTCTTCGACCCATTTTCACTATCCAATTTCGATGCAAAACTCATAATTTTATCCTTGTTACTTTTGATGTCAGAGACGGTAGCTTTCTCAACATTGAAAATCCTCGCAAATGAAGACACAGTTTTTCACCTTTTCCTAGTCTCTTGATAATTTCTGTTTTCGTTTCAATTGACAAAACATTGCGGTTCCTTTTATATGCTTTAGGCCTACTGGAAGATGCCAGGTCGCACAGAGAAATACGTGTACACCAAAATTATTCTGCTGTAGTAGCAGACACAATTATTTTAAGTTGAACTGTCTGTTTAGCCAGTGTTCTGCCTAGAACTCACACGTACACTGGATTGGTAAACCAGATATTAACGGACTTTATGATCTAACTGACTTCATGTACGTAAGCGACCGTCCATTAGCCCATCTCATTGTCTACAAATTGTTCGCACACATTTGAAGCTTGCCGCATCAAAAGATTCAGAACTGTAGTCTAACGTGACTGGTGGAGACTGATTTTTTTTTTCTGGAAAAAGTGTTCGGATAATTGGATGTTCGGATAATTGGGGTTCGGATAAATGGAGTTCTACTGTATATTTTATAAATCGCAGTAGATTGATTTTGCTTAAATTCCAGTTCTGTTCGAAATTTTGCTATTGTGTGGAAAATTATTTAACATTTTAAATTAGTGGGGATAATTAACGAAATATTAATAGAAACACCCTTAGAGCTTAGGATAGGTCTAGCGAGAAGGTGACTTTCTTCACAACAATTCTACAGCTACAATCTAGAACTGTGCAGCTAGCTACCTGACTTGCCTTGTGCCATCCCTACCACAAGTTCACCAGTTCTTTTCTCCATTTCTGGGAGCTATACCTATTATTTCATATACAACATCCATCTCGCCACAGCATCAAAGAAGAGTTGGGTACCCGAAGAGCAGCAGTTAAGAGACTTTTTCAGGCCATAAATCGAGGATTCCTCAGCAAAAGAAAAGTTGGCAAGAAGACGAAGATGGCCGTCTGCAGCTCCACTTCTTTTCCAGTCTTGACGCATGGATGCGAGTCATGGGCAATGACTAGAACCAACAAAAGCCAGCTCCAAACCTCAGAAATGAGGTATCTGAGGAAGGTGGTTGAAGTAACAAGAAGAGGCATTGTCCACAACCTAATGATACGGCAAGACCTCAAAACCCAGCCACTGCAGACTGTTACGGTATATGATATTAACGCCGTCTGCTAAAGGTTATCAGACGTGCAATTGTAAAGGTTAAGGCATTTAATATATTGCGATAGATGTTTCAATTACACTAAATATATTTTTGGGAAACCGTTATTTGCTCCGTTTCATTTTTACTATATAACTTATTAAAAATTAATAAAAAGCAACATAATTCTACTTTTTATACTGCTAAAAGATGCATGACATATGTTACGCGATTTTTCGAATAGTTACTGTATTTTGAAATAATTCTGAGCAAAATATGGCTTCTAGAAGTTGTAGAAATTCGGCTGATCTGTTCTGTTACGTGTGCGGATATTTTACCGATGGTGTTGACCAGAAAAATTTTACACCATTACTAAAGAAAGCATATGAACTTTATTTCGATTCGAAAGTTGATGATGCAAATAAATCTTGGAAGCCAAATGCAGTTTGTTCAATACATTGGCAGGTTGGTTACGAAAATCGCCGAAGCATAAGTCGATTCCTTTTGGAGTGCCAGTAATATGGCGTGAACATACTGATTGTTACTTCTGCTTGACAAATATCCATGGTTTCACTTTTAAAACTAGAAAGTCTGTGGTTTATTCAAATATTGAATTGGTTTCGAAATCAGTGCCTCATGATCCAATCACGTGTCCGATCCAAGTACCACCAGAACAATATCCGTTGGACGTGAATGAACCATCAGAAAGTGATAGTTTACCTGCTTTAGAAACTAATTCTGACTCAGATTACATACCGGTGAATGGTGGTGTTTACTTAATTAACCATTCAGAACTTTCAGATCTAATACGTGATCTCGCTCTTACCAAAGGACAAGCGGAATTACTCGGTTCGCGACTCAAAGAATGGAATCTTTTAGCGCCCAATACTCCGATATCTAAATTTCGTCATAGACACAGAGAACTTGTTCAATACTTTGAGATGGATGATGACATTTGCTATTGCAAAGATGTAAACGGTCATGAGCACATAGTCAACGAATGGCGATTTTTCATCGATTCTTCCAAGACTAGTCTAAAAGCCGTGTTATTGCATAACAGAAATTTATTTTTCATCAATTCCAGTCGCCTACTCTGTTCATATGAAAGAAACTTATGACAATATGGCTATACGTTTGGAAAAAATAAAGTACAATGACTACCAATGGCGGATTTGTGGAGACCTAAAGGTCATTGCAATTCTCACGGGCATGCAGACTGGGTATACTAAATTTTGTTGCTTCCGATGTGAATGGGACAGCCGCAACAGACAGGAACATTATGCAAGAAAGGTGTGGCCTATCCGGAATCGTATGCAGCTCGGGCATAAAAATGTAATACACGAGCCATTAGTTAACAAAGACAGCTTCATTTTACCACTGTTACATATAAAGTTGGGGCTCATGAAGAGTTTTGTAAAAGCGTTAGATAAAACGAGCAAAGCTTTCACTTATCTTCGAGAAAAGTTTCCGCAAGTTAGCGATGCAAAGATAAAGGAAGATATCTTTGTAGGACCTCAGATTAGGAAAGTTATTGCAGACAAACAATTCGAGAACTTGTTACATGGTAGTGAACGTCGCGCATGGATGGCATTCAAATCGATCGTCGATAACTTTCTGGGAAATCACAAATCTGTCGACTATGTTGCATATTGTTAAGCAGTGCATAGATGCATACAGAATTATGGGCTGTAACATGTCCCTCAAAATCCATTTGCTCGATTCGCATCTTGACTTTTTCCCTGACAACCTTGGCGAAGTCAGCGATGAACATGGAGAACGATTCCATCAAGATATCGCCGTAACGGAGTCACGTTATCAAGGACGGTGGAGTGTGACCATGCTTGCCGATTATTGTTGGATGCTTCATCGCGATGTACCACATGCCATTCACCGACGAAAGTCGACTGCAAAGAAATTCAAGCCTACATAACTGTTATACTTCTTGTACGAATGATGTTGTAATACTGTATGCGTTGTTAAAAAACTTCAATTCCGTATTTCTAGAGATCCCGACCTGATAGAGAAAAACGGTTTGCAGATTTAAAAACAGCGCATTAAAATTGACCAGAAAAACATAGAAATGTTAGAGAAAGAAAAAAAAAGTTTTTTTTTGTTAGTCAGTGTAATATGTTATTATATGCAATAATAATAATAATAATAATAAATTCTTTAAGCGCCAAACACGGCGCATAAGGCAGAAACCAGTGCTCTCCAGGTTGTTCGTTGTGACGCCACTCCTCTTAGCTCTTGCACATTTTTTAGGCCCAACGTTCTTCCTTCTCTTATTATTGTTCTTCTGAGTGTTTCTTTTGGTCTTCCTTTTTTCCGCTTACCCTCAGGAACCCAAGTGAGCGCCTGTAGTGGTATTCTGTTGTTTTGCATTCGTAGGACATGACCGATATATAACCATCGTCTTTTCCTTATATAGTCGGAGACATATTTCTGCCTAAAGTCTTCTCTTATTTGTCGATTAGTCTTGAATTCTTTCCAACTGATGTTCATGAGTTTTCTAAGACATTTGTTCTCGAATGTATTCAGCTTGTTCTCCAATGATTTTGTTATTTTCCAACTCTCACAGCCGTATGTTAACACTGAGATAACATTTGAATTAAACAGACGAAGCTTGGTATGTATATTCAATGATCGTCCTTTCCAAATGTTAGATAATCTATTGAAGGCGCTAGCTGCCAAAGCAATTCTAGTATGGCTTTCTCTTGTTGTGTCACCATCCTGAGTCATTTTACTGCCTAAATAATTGAAACTTTCAACTTTCTGTAGTTTTTCCCCGTTCAAGATGATATCAAAGGTCTCGTTAGAAAAGTTCATAGCTTTAGTTTTAGAGGCATTTATTTGGAGACCAATTTTAACCGAGAGATGACACAAATTATTTATTGCTTCTTGGGATTGAACTGGCCGTAGAAGCTGAAAATGCTGCAAGAACTGGTAATAGTAGGTGCCTTTATCGCAATGTTACAAAACAAACTATGTTACGATCAGCCTACTGCTATGGAAACACCTGTTAAAGGTAAATTAGGGAATTCAATACCAACAGAAAAAGAACAAATGAAGAGATGGGCTGAGCACTTCATGGAGGTGCTAAACAGACCACCACCAACAGTAACACCTGATATTAATAATGAAACACCCACAACCACTTTGCCAATAACTTGCGATGAATTCACGCTGGACGAGATCAAACAAGCCGTTAAAAGATTAAAAAATTTTAAAGCTGTTGGAGTTGACGAAATTTCAGGGGAAATGATTAAAGCAGTTAATGACAACAACCTCTTGAGAATTTTAGATATTATAAATGAAGTATGGAGAGAAGAACAACCACCACAACAATGGAAAGACAGTATTATTGTAAAGTTACCGAAGAAAGGTGATCTATCAGACTGTAATAACTGGCGTGGTTATCTCTATTATCAGTACCTGGAAAATTATTATGTTGCATTTTGGAAGCCCCATTGAGGTTTGCCATTGGACTGTCTGACGAAAAGATCAGAGTTTGAACAAGCGGGTTTCAGCCGAAACGATCATGTATTGATCAAATTTTATTCACTAGTTAACAATTATAGAAGAATCAGTGGAAAGGCAATCGCCACTTATTATCACCTTCGTCGATTTTCAAAAAGCCTTTGATAGTCTACACCGCCCATCATTTATTTGAAGATACTTAAATCTATGGTTTTCCAACAAAATATGTGAATATAATCAAAGCGCTTTATGACAGTGCAAGATGTTGTGTTAGAACAAATAAAGGGAATACAGAATGGTTTACAGTAGAAACAGGGGTGAAACAAGGCTGTATTATGTCACCACTACTTTTTGGAATAGCTATTGATTGGGTTATGAGAAACTATTGTTTGAACCCTTTGGGTATAAAATGGACAAATGGAAAATTCCTGGGGGACCTGGATTTCGCAGATGATGTAGCATTCTTAAGTTCAACACCAAGACAATATGCAATAATACACTTGTAATTTAATTTGATTAATTTTTAAAAAAATTTAAGGTTAATATGGGACATTGCATAATTATGCAGTGATAGTCCAAGAAAGTAGCACTACAATTTATAAGAGATGCCTAGGGCAAAATAATATAATATATATATTGACAAAATAAAATAATCTTATAGCTACCTTTGAGGTAATAGACCCATTGTATATTATTTAATATACTTTTCTGGTACTAAGAGAGTGACTTAGTACATTGAACAATATAATTACTAGGAATTATACCCAACATTATTGGATATTGAGATTAATTGTGTGATATAATTACATTATATTTAACAGATATCATAACTATTTATGATATAGTATTATTTAGATACAATATTGTTACAAAATATTGTATATTAGTTGAACTTAGACATTAGAGTTCAGTACTATTGTGATTATTTATATTGAATATTTCTAAGTTGAGTAAGTATAATAATTACTCTGAAGCTACTATTGACTATTTTAATCAGTAATTATCAATAATTACTTACAGATAAAAGTCAAAATGCTTACTATAGACCATTTCGTTAAAATTGGTCGGGAATATGGTTATAAATCTCAAGAACTTCGTCAGTTTGCTGAGGCAGAACTGGAAAAATATGAAAGAAAAGAAGCAGAGAAAAAAGCTGCATTAAAGAAAGAGGAAGAGGAACAAAAGGCTGCATTAAAGAAAGAGGAAGCAGAACGTGAGATGAAGCAAATTGACAAGGAAAATAGATTGAGAGAGATTGCTCAACGTGAAAGAGAAGAGCAAAGAGCAATCGCCAGACAGGAAGAAGAGAATAAATTGAAACGAGAGGAAATTATTTTACAACAAGAAATGGAATTGGCGCGTATCAAATTGGAGACAGCAAAATTACAAGCACAAAGTGCTGATGCAAACCAGAATAATAACGCACATAATGGATCATCATCCAGCCAAACTAAACATTTCTACAACTTTAAATTACCCACTCTCAACTTAAACGTGGACGACCTTTCATCGTTCCTGTCACGTTTTGAACAGACTTGCAAAACAAATCATTTGCCTGAAGAGTCATGGGTACTCAAGTTAAATGAATTCTTGGTTGGAGAACCATTGACGGCTTCTCAAAATGCTGACCCATCAATAGCAAATAACTACGGTGCTATTAAGTCCTTGCTTTTACGAAGGTTTCACCTGGACGAGGAACACTGTAGGTTGAAATTTAAGGGAATTTTACCTGAATCTCCAAAAGATTTTGCAGGATTCATTGCGAACATACGCAATACATTTAATAGATGGGTTGAACTGGCAGACGTCAACAAATCATACGACAAATTAGTTGATTTACTACTACGGGATAAGGTATTATCTTCGGTTAGCCAGCCATTTTTTGCATATCTGCAGGAGCGTAAACCAGGTACTATGGACGAGTTAGAAAAAATTTCTTTAAACTACTGTTCGGCACATCCGAATGCAACCATTTCTAACTCCTCATTAAGAGAACCTCTACCTGTGGCGTCTAATATGGCCTACAATCATAATAACAAACAAAGACATCACAGTGTAGACAGAAGCAGGTTCCAAAGAAATCACAATGTTAACTTTCAGAAGGGACATAATAATGATTTCAACAATAAAAATGAGTTCAACAGAGGTAGATCACGAGATAGAAATTATTCACCTCAAACAAACTACCACAATGGTCAACATAACACTAATTATAATCGATCACATACTCCCAATAATAATAGTAACTGGAATGGTAATAATCATGGCTCGAGACATCGAGATAATAGTTACTATAGAGGACGACGAGATAATTCTAACAATTATACTCGGAATCGATCTCATTCTCGGGGATCATCTCATTACAACCATAATACAGGGGCGGCAGTTACAAAATAATACTACCCCTATAGCTCAGGTCCCACTTGACAATAATACAACACAGTCTTCTGCTGCATGTTTTGCTATTAATTATAATGTGGCAAATAGTTGCCAACAATGCAATCTTATTTTTCAGAAGGCGAAAGAAACAGTGCTTAACTGCGGACATATTACACCAGAGGTAGGTCTTGCAGTCAACGATGGAACAGGCCTACTAATTTTTAACAGGGGATTAGTTAATGGATCCGTCGTCTCAGTGCTGAGGGATTCAGGATCCACAACGATTGGTGTACGACAGTCGCTGGTACATCCTAGCTGTGCAACGGGGGAATATGTCCGTTGCATGACTTTTGGGGGAACTATTGAGTTTTACCCCACAGCTATTATTCATGTTAACACACCTTTTTTCACAGGGAATGTAAAAGTATGTATGCTAAAAAAGCCTATAGCTGATCTGATGGTTGGTCGTATACACGGCAGTAAAGATTGTACTCCAGATGAGATTATAGAATGGGAGAAACATAACCTATGCACTGGAAACGCCGTGACGACTAGAGCGCAGACTCAACTCATGGAGAAAGTTGATGATAATAAAATGGATGCAGACAACCAAGAGGAATTTGTAGTCAATTCACCTATTGACAGGGAAACATTTGCAACCAAACAAAAAGAGGATAAATCTTTAAAAAAATTTTTTAAGTTGGTTGATAAAGTTGACAATCTATCCCCAGGTAATAATAACAAACATTGTTTTGTTATTAAAAATGACATATTGATTAGATGTTTTAATGACAAATCACAAATGAAACAACAAGTTATGGTCCCGTATACTTTTAGACAGTACATTCTTCAACATGCACATGACTCACATTGTGCTGGACATATGGGATATACTCGAACACGATCTCGAGTACTGTCTTCATTCTTTTGGCCAGGAGCGTCAAGAGATATTTCGCAGTATGTACGTTCCTGTACTACATGCCAAGAAGTGAAAGCACGTGGAGCTTTTCACACGGCGCCTATTCAGGCTTGCGATATCTCAGTAAGACCGTTTGACAAGATGGCAATAGATATTATTGGTCCATTGCTACCATCGGCCAGAGGACATAGATTCGTCCTTACGTGCATTGATTTGTGCACACGATGGCCAGAAGCTATCCCATTAAAGACCACCACTACCACAGATGTAGCTGATGCACTACATCTCATCTTTTCTAGAATAGGGTTTCCTAGAAAACTTTTATCAGACCATGGGTCACAGTTTATATCTGACACCATGAAGGAAGTCATGAAAACTTGGAACATTGATAGGAATTTAAGTAGTATTTATCATCCTATGAGTAATGGTGCGGTTGAAAGACTTAACCGTACACTTAAACAACTACTACATAAGGTTACTGCTAAGTACCCTCTTGACTGGGACAGAGCACTCCCAGCTGTTCTATTTGCTTATCGGGAGGTACCGCATGAACAAACTGGCTTCTCTCCCTTTGAATTAGTTTTTGGTGCTCCCCCAAGAGGTCCTATGGGACTAATAAAAGACTTATTAATTGACGCGGAGATGACTCAGGACACTCAGTCATCTTACGAGTACGTGATTAATCTTCGGAAAAACATTATTGAGTCTTGCCAGTTGGCAACAGCTTCTTCTGAGGCTGCAAAAGCTAAGGCTCGATCTCTACAAAATAGGTCTCGACGATTACGCCAATTATTCCCAGGCGACGAGGCTTATGTGTTACTTCCTCACAATAACAATAAATTATTGATATCTTGGAATGGTCCTTACAAAGTCATTGATAAAATTTCCGACGTTGATTACGTCTTAGATATCAAGGGACACAAAAAGATATTTCATATTAACATGCTCAAGCAATTTCATACACGTCCTGAACACTTACAGTCAATTTTTCATGAACTAGATGACAACACAGTATCTACTTGTTATTATTCTAACTTATCTGTCATCCAGGAAGAAGAATCTTCTTTTCCTGAGGTACAGTTACCGTTACCGGTACCAGTAGTTCAACCTACTGAATCTTGGCGGGATGTAACCATCTCTTCAACGGTTACACCGCAACAGCGTCTACAGATTGCTAATCTATTACAATCTTATCCAGATGTATTGACCGACGTCCCGGGTCGCACATCGGCTATCAGTCATGACTTTACTCTCAATGATGATACACCTATTCGTGTACATCCCTATTCTGTTCCTTTACATTTCCTTGCTAAAACTACTAAGGAACTTGAACAGATGTTGTCTCTGGGAATCATTGAGACTAGTAATTCGCCATTCTCTTCTCCATTAGTGATTGTCCGGAAGAAGGACAATAACATCAGACTATGTGTTGATTATAGAAAATTAAATGCTAAGACTATAGTTGACAGCGAACCACATCCACTTATCGACGACTTACTGCCACGTCTATCCAACGCAACTATATTTAGTAAGATATACTTAACTAAAGGTTATTGGCAGATACCACTGACCGAAAAGGCTAAGTACTACACCGCATTTTCCACTCCACAAGGTCTATACCAGTGGAATGTGATGCCTTTTGGGCTTGTTAATGCGCCAGCTACCTTCATTCGCCTGATGCGACAAATTTTATCAGGTAGACCAGACGTTATTACATATATTGACGACATATGCTTGTTTAGTTCGTCGTTTGAGGAACATGTTTCGGGACTTAGGTATGTTTTCGACACTCTAAGGAATTATCATCTAACTGCTAAACCTACAAAGGTGCAAATCGCGTGTAATGAGATAACCTTTTTGGGACATATCATTGGATCGGGATATATCCGAACGTTACCTAGTACAGTCTCCAAAATTCTAAACATAGCAGTTCCTCAGACGAAGAAACAGGTCAGGAGTTTGTTAGGACTTGTTCAATATTACAGTAGATTCATACCAAACTTGTCATCCATCACGGCTGTATTGTCTTCATTGTTAAAAAAAGACATGCCGGTGAAGGTGACATGGACTGGTACATGCAATGAAACTTTCAACAAAATTATAAATTTATTCTCGCATGAACCAATTTTAAGACTTCCCGATGCTTCCAAAAGATTTTTCTTACGAACAGATGCTAGTAACTACGGGATTGGTGCATGCCTGCTCCAGAACCATGATGGCATTCTACATCCTACCTTATATATATCAAGAAAGCTAAAGCCGGCAGAAACAAAGTATTCCACAGTGGACAAGGAACTTTTATCCGTGATATGGGCAATAACTAAACTTGAAAAGTTCTTGCTTGGTGCTCCCTTCACCATACAGACGGACCAACGTGCTGTAGCATCGTTGCGTCGATCTAACCATAAGAGCCAAAAACTCGCCAGATATGCAATCATCCTACAGCCATTTGAATTCTCCATTGAACATATTCCTGGCACTGAAAACATTGTGGCGGATGCGTTGTCACGTAATCCTATTGACGACGAATAATCAACATTAACATTCCTAAAACATATCAACTATAAAGGAACTAACCTTGCCTTCAATTTAAACTTTATAAACACTATATGCATCACAGAATTGAACTAAAAGACAATCAAGGTATACATATTGACATTGAAACTTCGTCTAACGTCCATACACGATATATGAATATTCGTTGAACAATCATGGAACAATATCTGACGACAAGTCGAACTTATTATCCTATGTGCACTTAATTCTTGGATGCTGGGATAAATGACATTTCTTTCCAACGTAAACGTTTGAACATTTTTGCCTAAAAGAATTCATCAGGATCAAGACTACGGATGGATCATCATATCCTATACTAATTAATTAGTTAACTTAACTTCTTAATTGAATTATTATCAATAAAATGAAATGTGAGAAAAAAATGAAATGAAAGAACAAAAAAAAAGAGAACGAAATATAAAAAGAAGAAATTATGAAAAGAGAAAAAAAAATCTCACACAAGTATTAGATTAATATTTTTTTTAAATGTACCTATACATTATTTAGTTAGTTAAATTAGATAGTTATTATTCACTAACACTTAACACACACAATTAAGTTAAACTTATATTCAAATTTCTTTCTATTTCTTCTCACTTATTTTGTTTTTTCTTCTCTCATAACATCGCGTTACATTAGAATCTTAATAATTTATCTCTTAATTTAATTAATTAATTTAATTTTAATTAGTCAAATTAATTCCTATATGACATACTAATACGACAGACCTTACTTTAATTTAATTCTATCATTCACTGTTAACATTGGACATTTTATTTAGTTGATATAATAATATGTATAATTGATATATAATGTGATTAATGTTAGATGACTATGACAAATAGTTAGTTGACATGACCGCAACACGGTTCTACTCAGAACATCGTCGGCCATATGTCACAATTGTGTTAAATTTTTTTGAAAAATTGTTAAGTCGGATAGATCTTGAAAAAAAATCTATCGATTTTTTTTTTCCCCGGTGTACAGGGAATTGTTACGGTATATGATATTAACGCCGTCTGCTAAAGGTTATCAGACGTGCAATTGTAAAGGTTAAGGCATTTAATATATTGCGATAGATGTTTCAATTATTGAACGCTCCATACACGATCGATTATGACGTGTATAGCGTTGTTTGGGTCACAGTCGGTAACTAAGAAACGCTACCCTTTGTTACTTGACCGCCAAGCTGAATAGCTGCGTTTTTCTAACCTTCCAATTCAATGGCATGATATAGCCATTTATATATGCACTTTTTTGATGGACCAGGGTCAGTCCTAGAACTCTATATGAGAGGAAAATTTATGGAGGTTAGTATTTAACTAGAATTCTCAGAAGGAGAAGAATAATCGTCAAATTCGTATGAAATATTCAGACTCGCAGTCTCACTGTCGGCAGGTAGCCATGTCTAGCTGCGCGTGCATATAGCTGTGATGTTCTGACGACAATACTGCATTGTATCCTTAAACGGACATTGACACGTAAACCAGCAGTCTACGTTATTGATTAATTTATGCATGACTTATAAGGACTTATGTTCTGTTCCTATTTGAAATGATCATCCTGTGTGTACATGTGATTAAATATTACGGACTCAATCTGAAGGAATTAATTACTTCATTAATGTTGCTGAGTTCAAGTTACATGAACTACTTCTTCATACCATGCTACTGAGTTGTATGAACACCTTCACCCTAATTCGCGTAATACTAAACAAAGCACGATTAACAAGAGATCACTAAAGTAACCATACTCAGTGCATGATCTTCAACCGGCAAATAACTCAGCAACACAGACCCAGGTAGAACAGTCCCAACTACGATGGTCTGGCCATGTATGCAGAATGGAAGCAGATCGGCTACCACGACAAGTATGGGAAACTAAGAGCCAGGGATCCAGACCTCCAGGACGGCCCAGAGTCCGCTGGGAGGAAAACTTTAGAAAATCTCTGAAGGACCGAGGACTAGATTGGCACGAGGCCATGAAGAAGAGATCCGAAAGAATAGTATGGCGCGCGCTCTCTCTCTCTCTCTCTCTCTCTCTCTCTCTCTCTCAAACTTCTACACCTCACAGTAGAAGAGGAACGACTAAGTAAGTAAGGAACGTGGAATAACAAAGAAGAATATAGAAGGACAGTGGACGAGAGAGATACTGCTGCTCATATAACAGCCAGACAAGATGAAGTATGCGGAAGGGGAGAGCGAGCGAGAGAGAGAGAGAGAGAGAGAGAGCGAAAGAGAGAGGAGACAGAGAGAGAGATACTGCTACTCCAGTAACACCTGGACAATACTAAGAATACGGAAGGACACAGCAAAGTGAGACATCCTGCAACTCACTTGCTTTCTCGACAAAATGAAGATTACAGAAAGAGAGAGCAAGAAAGAGAGACACTGCTCATGAAATTGCTGGACAACACAAAGACACCAGAAGGAGAGAGCGAGCGAGAGAGGCAGAGAGAGATACTGCTCATGTAATTGCTGGGCAACAAGAAGACACCAGAAGGAGAGAGCGAGACAGAGAGACAGAGAGAGATAATGCTCATGTAACTGCTGGACAACACGAAGACACCAGAAGAAGAGAGAGAGAGAGAGAGAGAGAGAGAGAGAGAGAGAGAGAGAGAGAGAGAGAGAGAGAGAGAGAGAGAGAGAGAGAGAGAGAGAGAGAGAGAGAGAGAAAAAGATACTGCTCACCTAACTACTGTATTGAACCAAACAAAGACTCCTGAAGTAGAGAGCTGTTCGTAAGTTCCAGTGTCTTAATTTTTTTAATAGTGATTTAATTCAAAAGGACCAATGCATTTCTGCAGGTGCTGTGACAGTTAAACTTTCTGTACAGAAGTTTAAAAGAAATTACTCAGTAAAAGAGAAAGGCTACACTGTTTAATGCCTTAGTACAGTGTACTTAGTAAGTGATTCCGAACGAAGGGATCAAGTGGGTTGGCTGCATATTCTTCTACGCATAACATAGTGAGAAGGACTGCAGTAGGAGCGTGGTAAACGGCGAGTTTAAAAACAAAAATATAATACATCTTACTGGGAACGGAGTGGGAGCAAGCGTCAAAGAAATTTTCGCCCTCCTCTTTGTTGTTGTCCGGCACCTGGCTGCTCGTGCCGGTGCATGTCTCGGAATTATAACCTCCTCTGCAGGGTAGAGACTCAAACCTCTTGACAACGCATGCACGCCATAGTGGGCCTGGTGTAATATGTCGCTGAGTCTAGGAGTTTCCCTGGGGTTGCAAGAGAGCTCTGCACAACGAACCCTCTGTGGATGGGAAGGAGCTATGATGCTGATTAGCTTCTGACCGGGTTGGTAGGAAAGTCCACAGACACCCCATCATTACAGTGCCAAAGGGCTTTGTACCCATGGCCGCTGGTTCCCTCAACAACAACAACAACTGGGAACGGAGACACAGAAAATTTTCTTACGTTACTGTTAAAATACTTTCGCCAGGGACAAAGAACACAAGCAGAAGGTAAACAAAGCGAGAACTTAATAGACAAGTTCAAAACGACAAATAAATAAGAGAATGCATTATGTCTTTATAGTTTTGAGCTTTTTTCCCCACTTAGTTCTCATTTTCCTGTCTGTTTTTGTTTGTTTGGTTCGTGAAAGTAACTTAAGCAATTTTCTGTACCCATTGTCCTATGGTAGGACGTATTATCTGTTTGTTTTGAAACCCACCTTTCAAACACAATAAACTGTTGCAACTGTTTAAAGGTAATTTTTTGTCTGGTCTAGAAAATGAAATGTCTTATTATAAACAAGTGACAAAGCGAACACTGTTATTTTACGCAAGCATATATATTGTGTTTCGTTAAATTTTGCAAAATATAATTCTCTAATGTTTATTTATATGAAAACTTGTCTTGGAGGAACGATCAATAGCTGGAAGGTTGAAGTTTCGCCAATTTAGCTTGAGTTCCTGAGCCTTTACACGCCGTTATACACTTTAAAGACAAAAGCTATTTATCATTCAAACTTCACAGGGGGATTTGTCTGTTTATTGCACCAGGAAGTTCACGGTTAGGTTAAAACTTAAGAGGTCATACACATCTGGAAACTGTTAATTTCAGAGCGGATATTTCACTCCATGAGCGCCATCTTGAATGCCAAGGATAAACAAAACAAACAAGCAAACAAAACACACATTGAAATTCCCGAATTAAGTTGCAAATTCAACTTTACAAAATAGACGAGTAAGACATATAGATTATTAAATACGCAATTACAGACCCTGAATGCATTTCAGTCAAGGAAAATTGTGTAAACCGAAGTAAATGTAATAAACTGGCATATAATATAAAACTAAAATCTCGAGCGTATTGTTATAAAACCTTCCGGGATCACGGAACAAACAATTTTATGCATGAGATTTATTTTTATAAAACCTTCCACGATCGCGGAGTCAAAAATGTATTCTGGCGATATGACTGTTTTCTATACTGGCTTTTTAAAGAGAGTTAATTAACTATTTAAAAAATGTTTAAAATATACACGCTACTATTTAAATCATATTGTGAAGTCATATGCGTACAATCGATACCGCAAGTAAATCTTTGAAATTGGTTTTGTTTTTGGAATGATGCCACGAAGACTGCTGTTGGAAACATTTCCAATAGGTCGTCAACATAGGCACGTTGTCTCAGATAAAGGTTTCTTAACCTTTTATGTGCCATGGGTTCCTTTGACAATGGACCCCATTGATTCTCAAATGAAGACTATGAACCCCTTTGATTCTTATATGAAGACTATGGCCCCCTTTGATTGTCAAATAAAGGCGATGGACCCCTTTATCGAAGAAAAACAAATACGCATAAAACCATAATTTAATATTGTACATTTTACATTTTGGGTTTCTTACACGGACCCACCATAATCCATGGACCACGAGTTAAGAAACCCTCTCTCAGAGGAAACACCTTGTGGAAAAACTCAAACTTTACCAACAGTGGCAACTGTTAAAAACTTCTGTAACCAGAATATCTGACTTTCTAAACTATAGTTAAAAGCTCTTTTTTGACTGTGACAAAATATGTTCATTCTCTTTTGCTAGTCTTCGCTCCTCTCCGGCAGTGTTACTCGATCATTCCTTCTACTTGCTAATTCTTCCCTTGTTTATTATTTACGCTGTCATCGTTCATGATTATCTTATCATATCTTGTCCTACTTCGTCACTCATCATCCCGGTTTTACCTGACAATTGACGTGTTTGTTAGATTACGGCGATATTCGTATTGTCAACACTAGATGAAGGAGTGAAAGATAAGCTGGAATTGCCATTACACAATGTACGTAGGGCAAAAACCCAGACCTTGGCGGCGCAGGTAGATAACAACCTTTGATACGGAAACATGGGTTGCAGATAAATTACCAATAACCATGTTGCCTCAATTGTCCAGTATGGATACCAGATGGTTTTTGGAGATAGGTGTCAGTTCGTAAGCATGACGTGCCCAAATACACGGCCGATTTCACTGCGATGTCGGAAAATAACAATCTTGTTAGAGATTAAAAGGCACGGAAAGTGATTTATTTCTTCCGGCAGAATGACGTCGTTGTAATAATCAACTACGAGAAAGTAACATTTAGGAGATTATCAGTGACATATGTGTGAAGTAGTGAGTTTGTAAACATGACAGAAGAAACGGAAGTAGCTAGACCTTATATGGTCAAGAAGTTTGAAAATAACATGTTGTTGTTGTTTAACTAGGGCTGCTGAGCGTTGAAGACTCCATGGTATCATCTACACTGTCGATTTAGGCTTTTCCTGTGGCTTTTCTGTCATTCCGAAACGTGTTGAGTTGAAGTCATGAGCTCTAGTTTCTCCAGCTTGGCTTGCGTTTAAAGGATCGTCACATCTTGTCCTAAGCTAGGAGTAAGAAGTGCGTGGCATACTGTGCATTCCAGCCATCTAATGGGGCTCTCCAACTACGCAGAGCTGAAATCTGTACTCTGGTTCTGGGCTCTCCCAAGGAATTGTCAGGTCCTTCACAGAGGCACTTCTCAGCTTCCCGTGTCTATCACCGGGTCCTTAGTGAGATCCTTCTGCATGCAGTCAACCAAGTCAATGCCAAATAATTTCACCTGGGCTCAAGTGGGTTCTCAACATATTCCACCACAGGGGGATTTCCCTGGAAGTGTGTGGATGATGTCAAGAGTCAACGAGGATGTAATTAGCCTGAAAGACATAGGTTCACTTCCACGTACATATATTGTAGCATTATGCATAGCTGGTGGTCTTATAAGGATGACTCCAGATATGCCTCCATGCATAGAAAATAACATGAAAACAGCAATATGTATGTTGTCCTGTAGTAATGTTCTACCCGATGTCGTAGATTTTTGATAGGGGAATTAAGACTTGGGTTGGTCCCTTCTGAATAGATTAGACTAAGTGATAGCCATAGTGAGAGATAATAATAGAAATAGATTTCCACGAGTGAGATGGTAGAAATTAATAGAGGCTGTCCCTGAAATCGAGAATCTTCTCTTTTTCAGCCTATCTTCTACAACAGATCTAGAGGAGTCAGACAGTCTGTAAAATATATATTGAATATATATATATATATATATATATATATATATATATATATATATATATCTGTATATATATGCCACTCACGTGCACACGCACACACAAGTGACGACAGTTAGACGCACAGACGTGGAAAAACTATAACAATGATTATATAGATATTTTGGAACGAGCTGACCGACACGCTGATTAAGTTTAAGTGAATTTTAATTATCATCAGAAAATTTCATCACAACACATAAAAATTACATCAAGCATATACAAATAGTCATAAAGTCAATGAATTGCTACAAGAATGATAGACCCAGAGGTATGATCTTTTCCCTCGATGTATAGCCCACAGTCCTGTTAGAAGAAAAGTGATAGCCCCAAAGAGTCACGGATACATATGCTATAGTCTAAGATTTTCCTTTAAAGGTATGAACAGACTTTGATACTCTGATCTATCTTAAGGAAAATATTGTTAGCAACAAAAAAAATTGCATAAAGAAATTTAAGACAGCAAAATGGGTGCCAAAAATACAACAATAAAGGAATCACTCAGTCCTGCATTCACTCTATTCAGTCAGCCGTGATCACTAGCGTGCATTCGTACTTACAGCTTTGGTAGCAACTTCTGGAAAAACAATTTTTAGGACATGCACATACAGAATCTCCAGGGTAGTCTTGGCCAAGGGAACCCCAGTCCCACAAAGATAGGTTGAATCCACTACTTCAGGGAACGTTTCCTTGGTTATTCTTATTTGAGGATATCTGTTTCTGTCACATTAAAATTGTCCAGGCACGAACGTTAACGGCGAGAAAAGCGTCAATAGCTTAGATTTCTAGTAACTAGGAATGTCAGGTCGGTGCCTTCTCTCAGTATAGGACTTTATTTGGTCACACCACAACTAGTCAGAACTCCGTCGGAATGTTACTGATAGTAATATTTTACTTGCCACAAGGGCTGAAATGTACTTGAGGTTTTTCTCCGGAAGAATTAAATTTGGCGCGATAGGCCCGTTACTTCATTTAATCTTAAAGTTCATGTAATGGGTACTCTGTCGTTCTGGATGCCAACGCAATGCGAGACAGGTTTTACTTTATACACCCAAGTCTTTAAGAAAAAAAATGTTATTGTTCTTCACAGATATGTCTCAGTACTAAAACGCTAGTAGAGTTGGGCTACCCCAGTTTCACTGAATAAAGAGAAAACAACATATAAAATACTTATACATACTATTCCTCGGTTATAACTTACATTATAAACTGCAAGCGTAGAGCTCTAGAGAATATAACAGACTTATAAATTAATTACTTCTGCACAGAAATCTAGCTAGTGAAATGAAATAAGCGATTATCACCGAATCACCCAACACTACTAGATATATAATATATTTACCTCAACACAGAACTACTAAGAACTAAATCCACTTCCACCAAATAAATGATGCTTCTATTAACAGAGATCTTAGGAATCGAAAGTTAGGTGGCAATCGATCAACTAAATGATGCTTTTATCAACAGAGATCTTTAGGAATCGAACGCTAGATCGTTCTAGTCTTGACTGCGGAGTACTGATTGAATGAAGTCTAAAACTCTGGTTTATATCTTAAACAGACACAGGATGCGCGCTATTCCCAAAAACCCCGTCTCCCCCTCTTCTCTTAACACTTCACATACTTAGACGCTGGCCATAACTGCCAAAAGTGCGTCTTCACACCTACTGCGACATGTCTCATTTCTGAGCTATGCAGATTGGCGCCTCCTCACACCTCACGCCGAGAAACTTAGCCATAGAAGCGCTCGTGTCATGGACAATGTAGACAAATGTCTGCTCTCTATGTCTGACTAGACGAATTCTCACACTATTTCGTTCCCATCCAGGGACTGACATATTACGCAATAAAATGCGTTTCTAAATGAGAAAAGAAACAGGCGAAAGTTTGAATGGGAAAGTAATATTTTGTCGCAAACGAACGAATGCGAAAAACAGGAAAAGGATAAAAGAGCGATAATAAAGTAGAGGACACGGGTAGAAAAAGAAAGAATATAGAAAATTTATTAATCATAAATCTCTCTGCGACACCCGAGGGTGCGGGATAAACCCCGCACCAATATCAGATGGCTCGATGATTGTTGGTTTTGCATGAAAATGTTAAGACAAACTGCTCCCGATTGGATTTCTAATCAGCGAAGCAACTTTGGTTTGTGAGCGAAAATTTTGCTTATAACGTACAGATTTTTTGAAGACTAATTCAAGGAGAGATCACAGACAGCTAAAATAACAGCTCGTAACGAGGACACCTCATAGGACCGGACACAGGATTCGGAGTAGCTGCTAAAATTAGAGAGTGTAAAATTCCAATAACAATACTTAAGGCCCAAGCCTTAGGACCTCCTTCAAGAGGAAATAGTAGAAGGATTTCGTACACTGTCACTTCATCTATCTGAGAGATTACTGCATCTTAAACTAGTTACAGTAAATTACGGCCATTTTGTGCACGAAGTCTGTATATTAATTCGCCCGATATCGGGATAAGTTGTAATATGTACATTTTATCATTTTATATCTGTATTTTGACATGTATAATTTGCCTGTGGATGTACAGTTGCATACGAGGCTCATCTCATCACTTCAAATAAATTGACTCATGAACCACCACTGAAAGAGCTTCATGACTTCTTCGTGCGAGTTTCCTCAGAAAGAACCAACAGCAGAGGTGGCCCAAGGCTCCATAGCGAGCAGGGAGTGGATGATGATGTCATGGTATATATATTTATTATGCTAACACTTGAGTAAGTTCTATATATTTGTTTATGTATATATCAATTGTTGCCTTCCACTGTCTAAAACACTTTCATTCGACACACTGGAAGGGTACAAATTCTGAGAAGATGAAGTGGTGGATATAAGCGGAAGTCGCCTGATGCTCATATCAGGACACCCAATGGTTAAAAAAGAGGCAATTGTTTCTTCTTAGTTTGTAGTACAATTTGTCAGCAGTCGACGACAGACACCTACATCAGACTGATCTTGAAGACGTTCGCAACCTTAGTAGTTACCTCAGCCTTACTGCATGGGACGTGCTACTGACCCCATATTTGACTATTGAAGAGAAGAACCAGTCCAACGCACCTGTAGGAACCCTACACCGGGAGCCAAGCACCATAACAGCGCAGCCAATGGCCACTTACAATTTTGGTTTCTAAAAAAATATAAACCTGCAATTTAGATCGTTCTGTACTTTTTTATATTTCTGCTTCTTCTTCTTCTTCGTACACTCTCAGACGTCCACTTGAATGTTCTCAAAGAAAGCAGTAGTCAGTTTGAGGCTATTTGAATCCCCGTAAAGCTTTTCCACGAAAGGAACTGGCGTCGGCCATATGCACTTTCTCTGTACCACATATTAGGGGCAACTTTGAAGCAGATGTTCTGCAGTCATTTTATCAGTGCCACAGTTACACTGATCGGTAGTTCCTATCTTTAGCTTGTTGAATAGATGGTATCTCAATCTTTTGTGGCCAGTGCGGAGTCTGAAGATTACCACTTGTTCTCTTCTGTGGAGCTGGTAGTAAGCATCATTCTGTGTGTGCCCTGGATGTTCTACATTCCATTTGTTTCTGTATCTGATTCTGATAAACTCTTTGCCTCCTCAAAAGTTATGCTTGCATCAGGCAGAGGTAGATGTGAACCTACTTTTGCCAACCTTCTCTCAACTAGACCTCAGAGCTTCAAACTAGTACTAAACGGAGTAAATCTTCATTTAAATGAAAATCCGAACTACCTAGGCATTATTTTTTATCGCCGTCTGTCTTGGAAAAAACAGGTTGACAGAAATCGAATGAGAGCAAGACAAAGAATGGCAATTATGAAAAAACTTGCTGGAACAACTTGGGGTGCAGATGAGAAAGTGCTTAAGACGTTGTACACAGGGCGAGTGAGGCCAGTTCTTGAATATGGCATGGCAGCATGGGCAACAGCAGCTAAGACAAACTTCGATAAAATTAGCAGACTCCAAAATCAAGCAATGAGAATTATAACGGGAGGCATGAGGTCAACACCTATAAAAGAACTCGAAAAGATTACATGCTGTGGTGGGTTTTGATGTTATATGGGGACTTAGTGTACTGAATGAGGTCAGTTGTGAAGGTCCCTGAGGATAACAGTTTTGGTGAGTTTACAGAGTACCTTGCTACTACCACCTACGACCTCAATCAGGCTTATTCTTGACTAGTATGTCTGATAGCTACGTCTAATGTCTAGGGTAATGAAAGTATGGTGTGTAGGCAATTTATTACACTAACACAACCACAAATATTACTTCCTATGATTAAATTGACTAACACTGTGTGTAAAGTGTAGTATTATACAATTTTTTTCAAAATTTATTTTGTCCTGACCTAGAATTTTCTAGCCAGGACTTTCAACTCAAAACAATCAATGATATATTTACAAGTAATCAATTAACAACAGAAGCAATGGTTATACATATACTTTAAAATTCCCTAATACTGATTTTAAATCTAGAGTCTTTCTTCTATAGTTCTCGATGTCTGGTCGGGTATTTACATCATCCTCATGTCCCCGATCAAGTTTATTGGTGTTGTTGTACAGTTTATAGGTGGAATAGTTTGCTTGTTCACAATGTGGTTATTTAATTATACACTAGATTGATGAATCCACGCAAGCTAGGCCAAAATCACTTATCTAGCCTGGGGACGATAGATGAAACTCCTGCTCTCTCCACCTTGGCTCAGAGTTACAAAAGGCAGGCAGTTCTACAAACAGTGTTGACCACTTGGGAGACCTGGCACCAGCTCAGCACCAGACAAGAACCCCTGCAACCACATAATTAAACTAGTTTCAGCATAATACCTATTCCACCGTAATTATAAACAACAATGGCATAAAATAAAGACAGGAGTCAGATCTCTCTGACCAATCCAGAACATCTACATCAATGATGTAACAGGTAACACTAGTTCCCATTCCTCTCCTCCAAGGGCTGCACTGCATCTGAAATATTATCATTAATCTCTTTCTATACAATAAGGTGGGTGATATGTTCCTACCGATCTCCTGAAATAAAGATCTGTATTCTACATTTTTTTGGATATTTATTTTCATATTATTCATCCGCCTCTAGAATCTGTAGACTTGGCTGGGGACCTAGAATATGTACTTACTTGTCGTAATCATTTTTCATTATATGGCAGTATCTCTCCCTTAAAATGTTAAATAAAAGGTTAATAAGTTCAATCTTACCACAAAATTCAATGAAATACACAGAAACGTTGAATTAGCACAAACTCAACTGAGCTGCTAGCTAGATTAGGGCGTCCCACTACTATTATCACATATTGTTAATGGACGACAAACTTCTTAGCATCAACGATCTGCTTATGTGGACAGTCTTTGACAAAATGGCAACTTGCCGGCAAATTTTTTCAATAACATTAACTATTTCGTCCAATGAGAGTACTTCCCCTCTACAGTTTAAAATTTCAAACATAAATGTCCAATTTGGGTCCAGTTTCGGTCTAGTGTGTAGTGTATTTCTGTCTGTCGGTCGGTCCGAACTTGGGTTTTCCCAAAATTGCACTTGGTTTTGGACCAACTAAAAAAAAAAAAAAACTACACAAATTTTGTCTCACTTACTTCTAAGATTTCTACTGCCAAGATATTTTTAGATTCTATCCACCTTGTCTCCCCCTTGTCCACATGTAATTTTTTCCTGCCTTCGTCTCAAGGACGCGTCAAATGTAACTTTAGTGAATGCAAAATTAACATGTGTTTGCGAGTCTGCATCGAACAAATCAGTCTTTTGTCAATAACTTCTGATTCATCTGTTCGTCCTTTTATTTGAAAGCATATTATTTGTCAGGAAAAGATAGGCTATCAAACTAGCTAACTTTTATTATTCTAAACCTATTGTTAAGGAATTCCATATTTTTTATATAATATTCACCTATTCATGTCTTTTTGCAGTACTTTCGAGCTAAATACGTGGTTCTCCCGTAGTACGTGGGAAATTACGTCATTCTAGACAAGAGCTAAACCTGTTTTCGAGACCAATTAACTACATGTTCTTACTTTTTACATCGTATTTCAAACCACTAGCTACAAGTTCGCGCGTATGCTAGTTTAGGTTCTAACGCGTGCAGACGGCATCATTTTTTTTCTTCCCTCCGTTTCTTACCCCGTTTTCTTACCCCGTCTGAACGAATAGGCCTTTCATGTCTCCATGTTATAACTAGTTTTTTTCAATGACACTAGAAAACGATGGTACGGTCTACCAACATCAACGTGCCTGTGGCGTGGGCGAAGAAGTAGCAGTGTATCTTAACTATATTTTATCCCTACATTTTATTTTAACTTTTATCTTTATAAATGGAGGATTTTATCGCTGTATCAATGTATTCCATCACACATGCCTCCAGCCAATGACAGATAGAAGAGACTGCAGGGTTCAGCAACAGGCCGAAAAATTCAAAAGACTAACAGACCACCCAAAGTGCCATAGAATAAATGCTCTTAGAAGGCAAAGACTCAAACGAAGTAATTTTGTAGAATCAACCAAACCACAAATGAGAGCAGTATCCATAGATGAAATACCCACTGTTAACCCATATACACTGCACACACGCTTCCAGTTTGGAAACAACATAGTTTCCCTAAAATGATAGAAAACATTCCTGGAATTGAAAGTAAAAAGAGCCGAACTGCAACACATAGAAAATCCATAGCGACAAAATACATAGAGAAACATTATCCACGCAACACCTGGACCAATGCATACACAGATGGATCAGCAACAATTGCAGCAGAAAATGGAGGTGGTGGTGTCTTTCTGACATTAAGCACTGGTGCAGAAAAAAGGCTGTCAGTGGCGACAGGACGATTCTCCAGCAACGTCAGAGCAGAGGCAGAGGCCTTGAAAACTGCAGCAGAGGTTATATTGACAGAAGAAAGGGCAGAGAGACAAGTTGCTTTCTTTACTGATGCACAGTCAGTAATTGCAACTTTTTTAAATATAAAAGTTCTATTTATTTTAGTCGTGTTTAACTATAAGAGATTATTAATCCTGTTTGTCTGTAACTATAAATCTTCTCTTCTTTGATCCTTAGCCGCCGACCGTCAAAGCAGTTATAGTTGGATTAATCACTTTTAAGTGAATTGTGTGTCTGAATCCCCGTATGATTCAAATTGTTTTAAATATAAAACCATATAGATATTAACTTAATAATTGAGAATAACCTTCAGCGGGAAGCTCAGAAAATACGAGTCAAAGTATTTCCTCACAAAAGGGGCGGGAGAATAATCTCAGTTTTTATGCTTGCGTTTCTTTAAAAATCCTATGATGCTGTCTAAGAAGCGTCATTCTTCTACGTATATCTCTGCCAAGGGTAATATTGAGCGAAAGTTGATGCCTTTGAATACCCTCATTATTTTACTCTAAGTTCAGCCATTTTTTATACCATCACATTGACCAAACATCAAATTTCATTAATTTCATTTATTACATGACAAATAATTATATCCAATTATTGATTGTCTTTGCTGTGACGACATTTTGTCGCGTTCTTTTACACCTTTTCGTATCTCCTACATTATTCATTTATTTCTGCATTTTTCCGCACATAAAATTGTGCCCACCCACTCCTTAGATTTGTTGACTTTTTCCATACTATATTCGTATCATTTCATGGCTAACTGACCACCGCCCAGCAGATTAATTTTATCGCCGAGCGAGTGAACTCAGACACAGAGATTAAACACATGTGGTGTTGATCGCTCATCGCAACAATACTCAGTCACACTACAAAGAAAGACCAAACTGTTGTTTGTGAAAACGTCTGTGGTCAGTGAATGTCAGCGATCGTCCGTCTGGTGAACGAATTGCAGTACGGGACACAATTGCATAAGCAATTCTTTTGTGCAGAAGTTTATGTAATAATTATTACAGAGAAACCTGTCTGGGGAGACAAATTAACGAGGAAACTATCTTGCAAGTCTGATTTGAAAGGTCATCTAAGATTAACCGAAGGAGCCATATGGAGGAGGTCATGTGTTCACATTTTAAAACACGAGGGTGAAGATAGTAACTAAAGCCCCGACCCACTTCATTCCTTGCTCTCGAATTGGATCAAATGAAAACAAGAAATATACATTCGTTCTGATAAATTATTTTTGGTCGGAAACGCCATGCGGAGGCTTGAAGCGAAAAGTGAAATATAACCTGCCGAATTCGGAAGCTAAAGCACACTGCACTGCAACGTCAAAGTAGCAATTCCGCGAGCCAGAGAGAATAAGACAGGATTCCGAATTACAAGGCCGAAAAAAGTATTTTGGCATCTTCGAGACTCAAGAAGAAAACCAGACTTTATAAATACAAAGACGGGATACCTATGAATCGGAGCACCCGCCTGTAAAGTTTGCTTGCACACACTGTTACTGTAAAATGTCAGTCTGTAAAGAAGTATCAGTTGTATACTGTAAACCTTCTGTAAAGTGTGGTGTGTTCTCTTTCTTCTGTAAAGCTCCACTATCAATCACTGTAGCATGTTGTTTGTGGTGCCACTACTGTATGTGTCCATGGTAGTGTACAGAGTTGTCGAGATCAGGCATGCTCCAGTCTACCCAGCTGTAAATGGGTAACTCACCCTAGTCCTAAGTTAGGGAAGGCAAAGGCAGCTGTAAACAGTAGTTTCCCTCTAAGGCTCCAGGGGAAGCAGGCCCTAAACTTGGTCACTTCAACCGACGCAGGATGGTGTAGATATGGGTAGAAGTGTAGAGTGTGTTTACCGCGAATGGTGTACTGTTCGTGTTCTGACCAATCTAAACACTCATTCACTTGTGTCTACAAGGCACCAATGCAGACTGCTGGAATCTTTGTTTACACAGTTTATTTGGACGCTCACACTGGGACATAACGAGTAAATCATGGGTATGTTGACATATCAATTTGCAGGCATACATAGTAGATCCTATGTCATGGCACATTCATAAATAATAGGTAGTACATCAATGGCCGCATCCCCTATCTGACTAAGCGCGTCAGTGAAGGCGGATCGGTAAGTAACTAAAGTTGCTTTATATTCACAGTTTATCATATTGTGAAACCACGATAAGGGGTTTCTATCCAAATTGAGATCTCCTTGCCACTGTCCGAATAATAAGATACATGCCCCGTTCTTTAGACAGTGATCCAAAAAATGCGAAGACAGGAATGTAACATGGCCGCCTCCCTGAGTTGTCGCTCACTCACTCACAGGAGGATATATATATATAAGCCAAAGTTAATTTGCAATACATAAGCATAATTTCATAAAGTTCCTCCATACAGATCTACCGTAATCCAGTTACCTCACGTAGACATAATTACAGTATGGAGCCTGTCATCTCCGTCGATACAAATTTGACCCTAGCGTTGCGAAGCACAAAATTCCCGCTAGGCCTAACCGACCTGAGATCATCAAAACAGGGACTGGAATTACCTGGAGTCCGAATCATACATGGTACCGTACATTAGGAAAGTCTCTAACACAACTCTAGTAGAGACACAATCTCCTATAGAAGAAAAACTACTTCGTAAATCATTTTTACTGAAGAATATACCAGCCCTGGAAAAATGCGTACCCGCCATTGTCACGGTACATCGGAACTCATCACGACTAGACAAGACAACTCCTACTTCCGCTAGAGCGGTGTAACAAGAATATAGTCCTGCCTACCCATCCAAAATATACAATATAGGACTGATTCTACTTGTACTAATAATATGTAATACATATGAATTCAGGCCATAAACATAATAAGCAATATATATATATATATATATATAATATATATATATATATATATATATATATATATATATATATATATATATATATATATATATATATATATATATTGATTTTATTTGATTCTGATAGTCCTGACCAAAATAATATTAGTTTCAGGACTAAATAAATAGTAAAAAGATTTGTTAAATACCAAATTTAAAACACTGTGTTAGTTGAATTGATCATAGAATTTAATATATGTGTCTGTGTTTGTGTATTGGGTTACCATCACACCACACTTACATTACCCTAGACATTTAGACGTAGTCATCATTTATTCTAAGAGTAAAATATACCTCTGAGTGAGATCTTAGGGTGGTAGCAGAAAGATACCCTGAGAACACACCCCATAAATTGTTAGACTCAGCGGCCTTCACAGCTTGACCTCACTCAGTTACAAATTAAATACAATACCAACATTCATAACATCTAAACCCACCACAATGTGCTTAGCTTCCAATTCTTCTATTTCCTTGCATTTTGTTTCTATCCACCGTTCTTTTGCTTGTCTACACATAGTACGTATGTCATTGTCTATTGTTTTATATTCTGGAGGGTTTTTTGCTTTCTTTCTTTCTGCCATGTTACTCAAGATGTCACCTGTCATCCAAATTTGATTTTTAAAAAGAACATGATTAAAGAAACATTTTTAATTGCTTTTTAGTGCTTTTATTGTTACACACCTAGTGCTATTCAAAACGTTTAAGTTGGGAACACTGTCCCAAAAATTAGTTGTTGAAGGTTCTGATAAATCTCAAAAGTGTGCATTTGTGCAATGTTGTTTTTTTTAACTGTTTTTTTTTTTAAATAACGTTATTGATTATAATTTTTAATTTGCATTCTTTAATTACAACAAATCCATATTTTTTATTTTTAAAAACCTTGAAGGTCACACATGACTCAAGAAAACCTAAATTTTCCTGCTTTACTTTGAGTGGAATCGGACATGCTTCGTCGAATCGATTTTGATAACATAATCAGACTTTTGCAATTTTCTTTTTAAATCAAGAAAATTCGAAATGTTTCTTTCTGATTTTCTGATGTGTGTATGGATTTTTTAATGATTATTTTTTTTTTACATATTATTATATATTAATAAAAACATTTATTAGAAATCCATTATTTTTTATTGTCTTTTTTTTTTTAGTTTTACCTTTTAGAAGATTGGAGAGGGGACTTTAAAATATCTTAATAGCCTAGGGCGTCCGGAGTTCTTAATCCGGCCGGCATCGCCCACTACTACACCATCTAATGGTAACCCATCTGAAAGTAATGTGCAGAACAAAAATAAACAAAAAATGAAACAACTTACTTTCATAAACGGATGCTTGCCTAGAATAGAAGAACTGAAGTGGTATGACAAGATCACACAAGTGATGACAAGAGTCAGACAAGCGCCAGTCAAACAAAAGATGAGAAGACACTGAAGATCTATAGTATACACACTGAGAAAACCTGTAATAGCATTACGAGTCAGTCCTTGTTCTGGAAACCACAGGGAAAGAGAGGTAGAGGAAGATCTAACAACACGTGGAGAAAAGAAATGAAGACAGCCAAGAAGGTGATGAAGAATACATGGCAAGACTTTTAACTGATGGCATGGGACAGGAACTGAGGAGTTAAAAGTAAATAAAAGATTTATGAATCTAAAAGTCCAGTAAGAAATGAAATAAAGTTTTCAGGGAGTAATATTGTATGGAAGTGAAACAGTTTGCATTCTGATGCATAAAACAGGACACCATTCATATTATTTAGTTTTGTGCACCAAAATGCACCGAGATTGAAATGCGTATACGTTGGATGTTATGTGACGTTTGTGAGTACGTCATGTGGAAGATGGTTAAAGTCCGTTCGTTGATGTTCCGTGACAGGACGTTTGCTCTTTATGTGAATGAAATAATGAAGACGGCTCATGATCGTGTGTATGGACAAACACATAGTGATTGTGCTTTTGTATTTGATATGAAAATGATGAAAATTATATGTGAAAACTGCCCAGAGAATATATGCACTTTTGTACTTTCCTATCGCAAGAGTTCAGTCATAGCTCTGAGCGCCATAATCGTGAGCTATTGGATTGATGAACGTTTGCTGTTATGTATGAAACTTGACAGATGAATGGCAAGTGTCACCGGTCGCCTCCCCTTGCTCTGCAGTGATGGTCCAACAATGACCAAAACCTAGAGTATCTAATGTGGGTCTTCAAAGGTATCTACCTTCGCACAAGATTACTCTTGGCAGAGATGCAAATAGAAGGATGATGATTCTTCAACCTTAAGGGAGTGTTCACAAGATTTTCAGAAGTCAAGTATAATGCTAAATGTGTCTTAGCAAAGTTAACTTAGTATCTGCCAGCCGCCTTTTGTGAAGAGATATATTGGATAATTTAGCTCGTTCAAGCCCCCAACTGAATTAACAGTAACATTATTCTTATTAGCTCTATATAGTGTGCACTTCTCTCTGTAATAACCGAATCAACTAGGAATTTGTAAAAAAAACATGTGACAAATTTACTGATCAATTATTTTAACAGAAGTAAAATGAATATGGTTGATAGATGTGATGTAGAAAAAACAGTGTCCTCATTGAGGTTAAGGTAGAGTTCATAAAATGCTGGCCTTCTACAAGTATGACTTGAATGCGGCTGCTGCTGTTTCGTCGATACGTTTTCTGTGACGAGGCGCGTCCCGAGCGATGTTGCAAGGGGTAACGTTTCATAGTGTCAGTGCTAATATCTCCACATGCCCGTCGAACGTAGCCGTCTGGTGCCAACAACAAGCGTCTTAATCACATATTCGTAGCTTTGAATCGTACCACAAATCATCTCATAGCCTCGTACCACAAATGGTCTTGCAGACTCGTACCACAAACCCAATTGGCAGATACAATGTCTGGGCACAGTTTTAGAATAGACACCGCAATTTGCTTAGATGCCTCAACCACTTGGTCTGGGGTAATTTCAAAATCCCTCTTATGGCGGTGTTGCGTGCATATTTTGACGCACAAATTACAAAAATCGATATGGCTATTTAATATGGAAAAGATATAGACATTCATTCATTTGTGTATGAAAATGCTGTCTATGGGGAAGGCTAGATAATCCATAATTGTTCTACCCTGTTGATTATAGGAGTAATCGTTCTTGATATTAATTCGGCGCATGGATATGACACCCTTGTCTGTACCTATTTCTTAGGGCCAGAAAATAGATTAATTTGCTTATTATGTTTATGGCCTGAATTCATATGTAT
Source organism: Oreohelix idahoensis (assembly GCA_024509875.1). NCBI lineage: Eukaryota > Metazoa > Mollusca > Gastropoda > Stylommatophora > Oreohelicidae > Oreohelix > Oreohelix idahoensis. The sequence goes on from JAMPIV010004365.1 coordinate 499,521, forward strand.
TACATATTATTAGTACAAGTAGAATCAGTCCTATATTGTATATTTTGGATGGGTAGGCAGGACTATATTCTTGTTACACCGCTCTAGCGGAAGTAGGAGTTGTCTTGTCTAGTCGTGATGAGTTCCGATGTACCGTGACAATGGCGGGTACGCATTTTTCCAGGGCTGGTATATTCTTCAGTAAAAATGATTTACGAAGTAGTTTTTTCTTCTATAGGAGATTGTGTCTCTACTAGAGTTGTGTTAGAGACTTTCCTAATGTACGGTACCATGTATGATTCGGACTCCAGGTAATTCCAGTCCCTGTTTTGATGTTCTCAGGTCGGTTAGGCCTAGCGGGAATTTTGTGCTTCGCAACGCTAGGGTCAAATTTGTATCGACGGAGATGACAGGCTCCATACTGTAATTATGTCTACGTGAGGTAACTGGATTACGGTAGATCTGTATGGAGGAACTTTATGAAATTATGCTTATGTATTGCAAATTAACTTTGGCTTATATATATATATCCTCCTGTGAGCGAGTGAGCGACAACTCAGGGAGGCGGCCATGTTACATTCCTGTCTTCGCATTTTTTGGATCACTGTCTAAAGAACGGGGCATGTATCTTATTATTCGGACAGTGGCAAGGAGATCTCAATTTGGATAGAAACCCCTTATCGTGGTTTCACAATATGATAAACTGTGAATATAAAGCAACTTTAGTTACTTACCGATCCGCCTTCACTGACGCGCTTAGTCAGATAGGGGATGCGGCCATTGATGTACTACCTATTATTTATGAATGTGCCATGACATAGGATCTACTATGTATGCCTGCAAATTGATATGTCAACATACCCATGATTTACTCGTTATGTCCCAGTGTGAGCGTCCAAATAAACTGTGTAAACAAAGATTCCAGCAGTCTGCATTGGTGCCTTGTAGACACAAGTGAATGAGTGTTTAGATTGGTCAGAACACGAACAGTACACCATTCGCGGTAAACACACTCTACACTTCTACCCATATCTACACCATCCTGCGTCGGTTGAAGTGACCAAGTTTAGGGCCTGCTTCCCCTGGAGCCTTAGAGGGAAACTACTGTTTACAGCTGCCTTTGCCTTCCCTAACTTAGGACTAGGGTGAGTTACCCATTTACAGCTGGGTAGACTGGAGCATGCCTGATCTCGACAACTCTGTACACTACCATGGACACATACAGTAGTGGCACCACAAACAACATGCTACAGTGATTGATAGTGGAGCTTTACAGAAGAAAGAGAACACACCACACTTTACAGAAGGTTTACAGTATACAACTGATACTTCTTTACAGACTGACATTTTACAGTAACAGTGTGTGCAAGCAAACATTACAGTGGTGGCCAGATCCCTGGGTCTAGCCTACGCAGTCTTGTGTTGAGAATCACATTTTACAGTTACAAGAACATTTGTTTGACCACATCAATACCAATAGGACAGCTATACAATTAATGTCAGCTTGACCTGTTTTGACAAGTGTAGCAATATCTGGGACAGCACTTGTTGACATTTGGCACAGTACAGTCAGTGTTCTAAACCAGTGATTGTTTATCCTGCTTTAATAGAAGAGCATTGTTGAACATAAAGTGCAAATTTCATCGGTGGATCTTCTAATGTGCTCAAAAAAATTGGACAGTGTAATAGTTAGAAAGCAAATCTATTACTCAATAAAGTGGTAGTCTAATTTATTAAATCTGAGCATACTTTGCAACACATTCTATCCACAACACATATATTATATTATATATGCATTTATGTTATTTGTTATGTATTAAATTAGTTTATGTTCTGTGTGACTAGTACAAGGTATGCCGAGTGACATTGGTCTGGTACTAGTATTCTATAGGTACACATTTTCTTAATTGGAAATTTGTTAGCAACAATTTGCTGCTATTTCTGTTAGTTGTGATGAGGTGTTCTTTTCTTCGTTGTTTTTGTTAATAATTTTGTGTTCCTTAGTTTTGTTTGATTTGTTTGTATAATTGTAGGTCTCATCTTTTCTATTTTTGATTTCTTTACACCCTTATGTTTATACACTGTGGCGTTATTTGTCTTGTTATCTTATTGCAGTTATCATCACGGATTCTGTGATCATTTTTTTCATTTCTCCTATTTAATTTAATTTGATCTCTGCAAATGTTTTCAGACTGTCTTTTCTTGTTTGTCCTTTGTAATGTCTTTAGTTGACACATGACATATGAGGTATAGTGGAATACACTTATATTATAGTACAGATCAGTACTTTATGATTGTTATTGTTATAAAACAAAATGTACAAGACCTTTATAAGGCTTGTCTCCCAAAGTGATTGGTAAAGGGAAATATTATTTTCCACAGGTACTCAAGTGATCATTGATTACATTAGGGTATACAAGACCTTTGTAAGGCTTGTCTCCCACAGTATTTGAGATACAGTTATTGTTGTCCACAGGTACTCAAGTTATCATTGGGTATTATAAACCATACAAGTTTTCACTAAGACTAAGTCTATGGTATAGACTTGTATCCCATTAAAGTGAAATAAGGTAATTTATTTACTTTTTCAGGTTTCTGATTTAAGAAGACAAAATGTCTACATTAGATTACTTTATAGCACAAGGAAAATCCCTTGATAAGACTGGGAAAGACTTAGAACAATGGGCTGTTGCTCAATATAACAAAGCATTAGCTGCAGAAGAGAGGAAAGCTCTAGCTGAAGAAAAAAGATTAGAAAAAGAAGCTGATACTGCTGCTGAACTAAAGAAATTGCAGATGCAAGTGGAGGAAAGGAGATTTGATGCAGAACAGAAGAAATTAGAAGCTGCTGCTGCAGCTGAACAAAAAAAATTAGAAGTTGCTGCAGAACAGAAGAAATTAGAAGCTGCTGCAGAACAGAGAAGATTAGATAGAGAAGCTGAAGAGAGAAAAGCAATAAGAGAACATGAATTTGAGTTAGAGAAATTAAAATTGACAAGTATGAGTAATGTTAATCAGGCATCTAGTGGTAATGGTAAACCCTTTGTGTACAAGGTCAAGGTACCAGCGTTCAACTCTGCCAGTGATGATATAGCATTCTGGCTTGATAGATTTGAACGGGCTTGTCGAGCTCATAATGTTGACAAATCACAGTATGTGAATCAGTTGTCTGAAAATCTAAAAGGGGAGTCTCTGAGTAAGTTATATTTCGTCGAAGAGGCCGACAAGGATAATTATGATGCTGTTAGGGCAGCTTTGATAAAAGAGATATCAGCTGTCTGAGGAAGGTTATCGTCTTTTGTTTAAAACAATGAGACCTGAGGTAGGTGTAGAATTCTCAGAATTCATCTCAAAAGCACGAATTACACTTTCACGATGGATTGAATTATCCAAAACAGAGAAAACATTTGATGGTCTTACGGATTTATTGCTAAGAGACAAGGTCATGTCTTCGGTAAATAAATCATTCCTAGAGTTCTTACATGAGCGTAAACCTAGTACATTAAAGCAAATGGAAGAATATTGTGACCAGTATGCCACGGCACACCCTGACATGATTCTTAGTAACTCTAACATTAAAGAGAGTATGCCAGTTGCTTCGGCAACAGAATATAATCAGAATTACTCACACAAATTCCAAGGAGCTAAAAATAAATTTGATAAAAAGGTTAATTGGAATAAGTATCAAAACCAAGATAACCACTCAAATCAGGGTTCTTCTTCGAAGAACTGGAATCGGGCTGATAGTCCTCGACACGCGAGGGGTACCCATAATTTTAGAAATTCTCGGAAAGGGGAAGGAGCTATAGGAACTACCCAAGTGCTTCATGGAGACAAAAAAAACCAATATTACAGGGATACTCAATATAATGAGCATGATGATTATGATCATGAATATTATGATTCAAACCCAAATAGGGGTTATAACAGAGGCAATAATAATTATAGAGACAATTATAACCGAGGTAGATCACAACACAAAAGACATGGTAAATTTTATTACCAGGCTAACTCTGCACAACAGGAGTTCCACGACACCGATAATCAGAATAATGATAAAAAAGACTCCAACAGTGTAGCAAATTCCGCTTTCGATTTTGCTAGAGCATCTGAGTGTTCGCAATGCAAAACATTATTCGATCCAACCACAGTTTCTACTTTAAGCTGCGGTCACCCGCTTCCCGCGCTCCATGCGTCAATCGCGCATAATGGAAGGGGTGCTCTTGTCTTTAATAGGGGCCTAATAGATGGTACTCCGGTATCAATTCTTTTCGATTCGGGGTGCACTACCATCGGAGTGAGGCAATCACTCGTAAATCCTTCTCGAGCTACAGGCAATATAGTCAAATGTGTAACATTTGGTGGCACATTGGAGAAGTACTCCACTGCCATTATCAATATTGCTACGCCTTTCTTTACAGGAGAGGTGCAAGCATGTCTCTTGCCGAATCCGATCGCTGATCTTATCATCGGTCGCATTCATGGAGTGAAAGAATGCACTCCACAGCAAATTTCTAATTGGGAAAATGTTAATATGCAATCTGCTAATGCAGTAATCACTAGGGCTCAAGCTCTTAATATGCCGCAATCTTCACATTCTGAAGATAATGATGCGCAGATCCAAGATGATCCCTTGGAGATTTCCCATGATTCCTTTATAAAACAGCAGGAAGATGATCCTACTCTAAAGAAATTCTTTACTCTGGCAACAAAAGGTGATCCGAATAAGGATACAAATCGTAAATCATGGATTACGATGAAGAATGGCGTACTTGTACGTATGGTACAAGACTCCGCTAAGTCCATTCATTCTCAAATCCTTGTGCCTAAAAATATGAGAGTTAAAATCTTACAGCACGCTCATGATTCGCAGTGTGCTGGACATATGGGTTTTTCCCGTACTAAAGCTAGAGTTCTTGAATCTTTCTTTTGGCCTGCTGTGAATAAGGACATACGAATCTATTGTCGATCTTGTAAAGTATGTCAAGAGATTAAATCCAGAGGTCCACGCCATGATGCACCTATTCAGGCTGCAGACATTCCCATTCGACCATTTCAAAAAAATGGCGATAGACATCATTGGTCCATTTAAGATAAAGTCTGCTAGAGGACACCAATTTATTTTGACGTGTGTTGATATGTGCACACGTTGGCCGGAGGCTGTTCCTCTAAAGAGCATAACTACTGCTGATGTCGCAGATGCTCTTTGGTTAATATTTTCTCGTCTGGGATTTCCAGCAGAAATATTATCCGACCATGGTACCCAACTCATATCGGATACCATGTCTCAAGTAATGTCGACTCTTAAGATAGAGAGATCGCTGAGTAGTATTTATCATCCTATGTCCAATGGGATGGTGGAACGTCTGAATAGAACTCTGAAAAACCTACTAGGTAAGATAACAGAAGATCATCCTCAGGATTGGGATAGGGTTTTACCCGCGGCTCTCTTTGCATATAGAGAGGTCGCCAACGAACATACAGGATTTTCTCCCTTTGAACTTGTCTTTGGCGCGAAACCGCGAGGTCCTATGTCCTTACTTCATGATCTTATAACTGCTGATAATATTGTCGATGACTCAAAATCCTCTTATGAATATGTCATCGCACTTAGACACAAGATTATTGAAGCATGCAAATTGGCAACTGCTTCTTCTGAATTTGCGAAACAGAAGGCAAGGGAATTTGCCAATAAAAAGAGATGCTTGCGACAACTTTGTCCAGGTGACAAAGCATTCGTCTTGCTACCTTGTAGGGAAAATAGACTTCTTATTTCTTGGAAAGGTCCGTACGATATAATATCAAAAGTTTCCGACGTTGACTATATCGTCGATATTGATGGGAAGCGTAAAACCTTCCACATCAACATGCTCACGGAATTCCATGAACGTCCTGATTATTTACAACCTGTTTTCCAGGCAACGGACGATTTTCCAGTCCAACATGGACAGTACTCATCTCTGTCAGTAATACAGGATGAGGAAACGAGTTTCTCGGATGTAAATTTACCTTTCCAATGATTCCTCTTCACTCTAATGAATCATGGAAAGATGTTGCAATTTCTCCAGAATTATCTCCAGGAGAGCAGAAACAAGTTTCTACTATGGTAGAACAATTTCAGGATGTCCTTACTGACATTCCTGGTCAAACTGATGTCATTCAACATGACATTATTCTTACTGACCATAGTCCTATAAGAGTCAGACCGTATCCTATTCCGATACATTTTCATGCACAGGTAGAGAAAGAGTTGGATGAGATGATAGAGTTAAAAATTATTGAACCATCCACATCAGCATATTCTTCGCCGATGGTTATTGTACGAAAAAAAGACAATAACATACGTCTTTGCGTGGATTATCGCAAATTGAACCAAGTGACGAAATTTGATGCTGAACCTATGCCTTTACTAGAAGAGCTACTTACGAGACTATCGAATTCTCATTTCTTTACTAAACTCGATTTGTCTAAGGGATATTGGCAAGTTCCATTATCCGAACACGCCAAACCGTTTACTGCTTTTTCGACGCCTAGGGGTCTATTCCAATGGAATTTCATGCCTTTCGGTCTTATGAACGCCCCTGCAACATTCGTACGCATGATGCGTCGAATCCTATCTCATCGCTCAGATGTCATGGCGTATCTTGATGACATCTGTCTTTTCAGTGATACTTGGAACGATCACTATAATGGGATAAATGAACTATTGTCTATCTTACGCGAGCATAACCTGACAGCGAAACCATCGAAAGCATGTATTGGTTTTAGCGAAATATCTTTCTTAGGACACCGTGTTGGTCATGGGTTCCTAAAAACAGAAGACCATAATACAAGTAAGATACTTAACATTTCGATTCCTAAGACTAAAAAGCAAGTACGAAGTCTCTTAGGTCTAATACAATTTTATGGACGATTCATTCCGAATCTGTCCTCCATTATGTCACCTCTTTCTTCCTTGCTAAAGAAAGGGTCTCCTAATGTAGTCCACTGGACTCAAGAATGTCAATCCTCTTTGGATAAGGTTAAAACTATGTTTTCTACTTCACCTATCCTAGTATTGCCTTCTAAGGATAAGACATTTATTCTTCGTAGTGACGCTTCATCCACCGGGATTGGAGCAGCACTAATGCAAGAGTACTCCGGAACTCTGCATCCTGTGATGTATATTTCTCGGAAATTAAATGCCGCAGAGAAGAATTACTCGGTCCTAGACCGTGAATTATTGGCTATGGTTTGGTCAATCCTTAAACTGCAAAGATTTCTTCTTGGCGCGCATTTCATTGTGGAAACTGACCAGAAAGCTCTTACGGCTATTCAGAGTAAAAATCTGAAGAGCGCGAGATCAACGCGTTACGCGATTGCTTTGCAGCCATTTCATTTTTCGGTGCGAGCTATCCGTGGGTCAGAAAATGTGATGGCAGATATTTTGTCTAGATGCCCACATGATTCATAACTGTTATACAACTTTGATACAGTTGTTCCTATGTTGAAATGTGTACACATATGTAATATCATATATTGATTGTAACACTACTTAGCGGTTCATTGATATTTATTCACCGCTGATTTTTCAATGTTTTTTCGTCTTTGATGATCATTATGTTAAGATATCTTAGATGAAATTTATGTATAAACTAATGTACAAATTGTGTCATTGCTAATATTGTAGTATGCGTTGGTGACACCTCTCTGGAAATATTTATACTTAGAGAAATACTTTCTCTAAGGTCAGAAAACTTATGCTTATCATCTGCGCATTGTTATGGGTGCGTTGTGAGCCTATTGTATGTTGCTCCTAGATGTATTTCAAAAAAAAAAAATGTACCATTTTTTTTTCCCGAGGGGTGTGGTAATCTGTTGCGTGCATATTTTGACGCACATATTACAAAAATCGATATGGCTATTTAATATGGAAAAGATATAGACATTCATTCATTTGTGTATGAAAATGCTGTCTATGGGGAAGGCTAGATAATCCATAATTGTTTTACCCTGTTGATT